>MCBS01024518.1:0-11501 GCA_003611235.1 Golovinomyces cichoracearum
TGGATTCGAACTAGCCATCTCCTGTCTCAAGTGGGGTAGGTGCCCAGGCTACCCAGACTCTACTTGGGAGATCGGCCCAGACGGCATATCACTACACTATCCGACCCTTTTATGGGTTTTTGGCGGACGCGAGCCAGCACGAAACCGGTCGGCGCCAGGCACCTGGCCCGCCAAAGCAACAGATCAAGTCAACCCGGGTTACACAACAATTAGATCACCGATAATTTCCTATTTCCAACAATATGATGGCTCAATGGACATCAGCAGTGACGGTTGCTACCCTAGATCGCGTGGGACGCTTGAACCAATATATATGTGATTATATAAGCATCTACATAATACGCGTTCTCACGGTCTAACTTAGTTAGGCCGCACAGCCCTTGTCGTTAGAATTGAAGCTTCAAACATTCGAGCTTGTTGCCCAACTACAGAAGCACCGAGCGTAACACTAACTCATCATTAAAGACTCGTAACGACCTCCATATCTTTTACCATTTTGATCTCACTCCTAACTACACCTTGTCTCCTACTTAATGAATTAAATCAAATTTCCTCAACATCGACCGCGAGCACCTGCAAGACTTCACTATGCCGTGTCACAAATTTTCTCTAGTCATGGGTCTACGATGATATCGACACCCAGAAGGAAGGATTTAGGTCGTTAAGCATAAAGCTAGGGGGCATAACGGGACGAGTAGCTTTTGGGTGACGACTCATCACAGAGGTGATTAAAAGAGGAAAGGGCGGGAGGTTATCTGATGCTTGGAGATGGAAACTTGACGTGTCACTTGACATGGACAGTATTATACGTGGTAAGTTATCTATTGCGGATAATCCCGCAGGCATCTTAAATAGAGGTAACGACGGATGGTTATGCGGTCGGACTACTGATAGGTCTATCCGTTACTGTCTGAGTAGCCTGGACATCTACTCTACTTGGGAAGGAGGTACAATAGACCTCATATCTCTCGTTGAATACTTACTGGGTGATGAAGGTTTGTCTGGATAATTTAATATTTTGAGACTTCACTTTCATGGTTATACACAGATGAGGAGTGACGATTTGTTAAGGAAAAGCTGATGTACTTCGAAGTGATATCTGCTAAAATTAAATCTTAGCCACAAGTGTAAATGGGTTACGATGAAACATCTTACGATGTACACGAACACTGTCGTTTGTCACAGTTTAGAGTTGCATATACAATAAATAATTTTAAAATCGAATAGAATAGCTAAATGGAAAATATAAAACAATCCACTAGATATCATCTTCCTTCACCATTAACTGACCCACTAGGCCACGCTACATTACTTCTCAAGTAAAAACAATCTGTGCCCTTCGATATCCAAAATATTCGCATATCAACAGTCCCTGCTTCGCCATAGCCCCCGAGTTATGATTGAGTCAAGTTACATGTGTTCAAACCGACCAAATACCAAGTAACGTGAAAGGCTGGGAAATGAATTTTGTTACCTACATGTCGGCTATTTATTTTTAAGGAAATACATATGTAAACATATGCTTTGATCAACTGACTTCTCCAGGTATTCATTTGGCTCTATACCTTTCGTTGAATCTCTCATAGCACCTTTTTTTTCTTTTTTCAAAAAAGAAAAGTAAGGCAATGGCAATTCCTGAAACTCTGACCTCTATCGACCTCAATTGTCTCCCTAAAACAGGTGAGGGAAAAGCCAGAAATCTTTATGAGGTTGATTCAAAGACTCTTCTCTTCGTGGCCACTGATAGAATATCTGCTTACGATGTAATTATGAAAAATGTAATTGATCCTTTTCTTCATCCTATTTCATTGTTTTTCTTTGCATTCTTTACTGAATACTTTCTGGGGGAGAGGGCATACAAATCTGTTCTGATCTAACCGCGCGAGCCATACAGGGTATTCCCGCCAAGGGAATAATTCTCACACTTCTTTCAGCACATTGGTTTGAGATATTATCTAAACTGATTCCTGGTCTTCAAACTCACTTTCTAACTCTCAATCTGCCAAAATCGATTCCGCCATCGCTACAGCCTAGCCTTCAGAACCGTTCCATGCAAGTTAGACGACTCAAAGTATTCCCTATTGAAGCAATTGTGCGTGGTTACATCACGGGTTCAGCATGGAAAGAATACAAGAATAGCGGTACCGTTCATGGAATGTTCGTGTCACCTGGGCTACGAGAGTCCGAGGCCTTCCCTGAGGGACCCATCTATACACCGAGTACCAAAGGCCAAATGGGTGAACCTGATCTAAATATCTCTCGGGAAAAGGCAAGTGAGGTTATAGGCTCTAAATACGCGCAGAAGATTGAGGAAGCTGCCCTTCAAATCTACATGGTCGCACGGAGTTACGCTGCCGAGCGTGATATTATTATCGCTGATACAAAACTAGAATTTGCTCTTGATGAAGACACAGATGATATAGTTCTTGTTGATGAGGTTATCACTCCTGATAGTAGTAGATTTTGGCCTGCAGAAGATTATGAAATAGGGAGGAGCCAGAAGAGCTTCGACAAACAATACTTGAGAGATTGGCTAACTAACGAGGGACTGCAAGGAGTTGACGGTGTGAGTATGCCTGATAGGATTATAATTGAGACGTTCAAGAAATATAAAGAAGCCTATGAGAAGCTTACAGGGCAAATCTTTGAGTTTGAGAGAGCATAAACCCTTCAAACAACAAGGGAATCATCATACTCTACTGAAGAGCAATCTTGAAAGTCAGTTCATTATTAGACCATTTAGCAATTTATTTAGCTGTAACGGCCAAAAAATGGAACGCAAGTAATCCAAAAATACAACATTTCTCTCCAGAGTTGTCTTAGAGGTAAGTAGCAATACATCTTAAAATGAATCCGTCAGCTTTAGCTAATAGAAATTGCTTCGTTAAAGCACAAACTAGCCAAACCTTCAGCCAGAGATAGTCCAATTGTCTGACAAAATAATATAGGTTGTACCCTAATGCTTAGTAAAAGAATATTTAAATTATGTTTTTGGTCAATAATTCGCCGTTAAAGCGCGAATCTCAAAGCTAGAACGAGTATTCTATTGGCTCCTGTTTCAAATAGTCTCTATATCATGGTTCGGAAAACTCATCGAACTGCTCTAACACATCCAGCTTTAGAGCATACTCCGCGGTCTGCTCTTGTATGGAACTTTGATTACTACCTGCGAAGACATAGTTTGATTACCAGTCATCCAGTCGGAGGGAAAGAGAGAGTAGAGAGCACAGAACAAAAATTTACGAGATATTACCCTAATCCGACGGCCGAGATTTAAATTCTCGGAGACAAATAAATACAAAAATACGGTTATAGCTACAGAAAAACCAAGGAAACAAGCACTAAGTTACATCAGTCAGGTGGAAGAGAATAAAATTAGAGTATCTATGTAACCCGAAATTCAGTATCACTGAGTACTCAGAAAGTGTTCTTATCCATAGAAAAAAATAATAATCCATGATTGGTATTAAAATACAAGCCTCTCTGGATAAAAATTGTAGAAGAGGTAAGTGGCCAACTTAGAACTTATCTCGTTAGTAATACTAGGATTGGAAATACTTACCCCCCAAAAATTCTAGCCAAAAATTCTAGCCAAACAAAGAGTCTACTTAGAACTTATTCGGCACACCGAAACATGATTTGATCCAGAAATAGCGACAAACAAAAGAAGGGCAACCAAGGTGACAAGAAAACCACCGAAAGTTTAGGTGGCTAATGAACTAACGATTCTATAGCAAATTACCCGAGTGTTACAGTCGATTTTAATATCACGAATATCATCAACAGATCTTTTATAAAAAAATGACTATAATAATGTCTTGGAGGCACTAAATATCGCAAAATGAACGGAGCCTTATGCCTTATTTTGATCAAATTCCGTACAAAATCAGCGACTTAAGAAACGATTGGCTAAGCTATTTTTGGAATGCCTTCCATCAATGGACAGGAATAATTAATACTTATTAACTACCACCATCCTTCGTCAAATGCGACGGAAACAGCCAATTAAAACTTTTAAAAGATTTATCAAGTTTTTATATGCTACTCACAGAAAAATCCGGGTAGAAAATTTCCCTCGACCCTGTTAATATTTGATCCTTGCCACAAATAATCAGAAGATTCGGATGAGCCTTTCCTACGAAATGAGTATAATATAGATCACCTATCGAAACCAGCGCCAACACGAGAGCGACAGTCCCGCCTCTTGGGATCCATTAATGATTACCAAAAAAAGGGGTTTTTTTGCACAATCTGGCATTGCTCACATCCATAAATTACATTGAAATAAATTTGTAAATTTCATTTGAACCAAATTGATGAGGGTGAGAAATAGTGTTCAAATGTGTTAAAAGTCGTGCCTTCGCGGCCCCTTTAAAAAAAGAACTTAACCTAATAGCAAACTCAACACTGAGACTTTGGATCTTTAGACCACATGATATTCGAACTGAGTATGCTAGGGAATAGATCCATGCGAAAACCACGTTTGAATTGGTGTTATAGTTGAGATAGATTCATGTCTATGCCTAGACTAAGGATGAGATGAATGTTCATAGTCCTCTGATGGTAAATTAATGAAATAAATTAAAGTACCCTGTCAACTCAATCCTTCGGACATGAACTGCCCGTCATTGTTGCGGAGAATTCCGTCAATCACTAGTAAAGCGGATCGGGGTAGTGGATTCATCATCAGATACCTTTATTTTTTTCATGAAGGATTCAGCAGCTGTCGTAGCTCTCGGAAAAAAAAAAGAAAGGACGCGTGGTGATCTAACTATACGAGAGAATCTTAGATGAAATTTCTAAATGTCTATTTTCACAATCAGATCTCTCAACCCCTAAAAGGAAGAAAAAAAACCGTAAAGATGGTACCATCTATGCTAAAGAGGCTGACATGCAAAACTTCAGTCAATATTTGAATCTATATTTCCAGTTTTCAAATCAGCATCAAACAATTGATCACGTTCAAGATCCCCCGTAGATTCATCCATAGCGAGTTAGAAATTCTTAATCGTTCATATTTTCCAAATTGACGTGGGAATGATTCGGAGTTCTGAGACCTCGGTAGAATATGTCAGTTTCTAAAAATGTCTTGGACACTTCTTTGCCCAACTAGACCGAAAAAACGACAAAAGAAAATGTATGCAGAGATAGATTTATCTTAACTATCCGTTATGTCTGTGAATATTTCTTTTTACTGTAAAAAATTAATAATTTTTTGATATGCACGAGTATTTTGAGTATCTTTTTTTTTGTGGGTTACAGGCCTTGAGAAGGGGTTTCATATCATGTTCCTAGAATTTACTATGTTCGATCAAGGTACTTTATACGAAAAAAAGAAAAAAAAAATAAGGGAACAGATAAGTATGGTTATCTTAGGAGAAAGATGAGAAGCTTTATCTTCGATGACAAAAGAGAATAATGTTGCTGCAGGTAGCTTGTTATTTTACTGTAATAGACTTGAGTCTATCTTCTCATCCTTTTGATTAAAAGAACACTGGAAATAAAAGAAGGAAATAGAGATACTGTCTAATCTCTTTTGAAAAAGATATTTTCCTTCCCCTAAAGAGAATTCACTCGTAAAACTTCCCAGTTAGCCCAATGACTCCCGTGCCTCTACCCGCTCACAAGAGATCATTGGTTCCGAAAATATTAAACCTCCCAAAATTTCAATATATACCATATAAAAATACAAAAGTGGTATCTGCATCAAGCCAAGTTCACCATAAACTAAAAAAAAGTCATTTATTCATTATCGGCACACAATGTCGGATATAAACTTATAGATGGTTTTAATTCCTTCCTCGTCGGTTTCGAGCAAACACCTGTCATTGAGAAATCATCATCTCCCATCTCATATTCCTTACGTCGAAGTCGTTCGCTTACCATGCAACGAAGCGCTTCAATAACACGTATATTCTCAATCCATTCCTCTTCTGCTCGATCACGAGCACTATCACCATTTTCTGAGTGGTCTGTGTGTGAGTTGATTTCAGAAAGAGCAGGGTCAATATTCTGAGAAACACCGTGAACTGATTTTACTTTGCTATTGGCTGTGGTTTTCATGGACGTATCCTCAGTGGAGGTCGAATCATCTTCATTTTTCGAAGAGTTGCAACTTCGCTGAAGCATGCTTCCGGAATATCGACGTCGTGGGTCACTCTCAAAATTGGGACCCAATGTTGATGTCGGTACGTTTGTTGTTAAGTGAGATGAGTATCCCATCGAAACTGCTGGTAGATTTGGATAAGCGGCTGAAGTGGTGGAACTATTTCTAGCGATAGGTGATAATCCATGTGACGAGACTGGAGACTGACCTGATGTGTACGACATATTGCTCGACGAAGGTGTTAATACAGGGGTGTTATTGGAAGCATTCGTTTGCGTAGTTGATTGATGATTCGAAATCATGGGAGTTGATGAATGAGATGATACATTTCCATTTACATGACTCAGGTTATGAAGGTTGGTTTGAGGAGGTGATTGACTTTGACGGAAGTTAACACCAGCGTGAGTGTAATGGGTACCCGGCTGATGAACTCCAGCAGCTGCGGCGGCGTTGGAGCTTTCATAAACTGTAGATTGCATTTGCTCGAGAAACTGGTCGATGTTCATTAAATCATTTTTCGTTCTTAGATTAGGGAGTGGAAGGGCGTATTGATGTGTGGAGACGTGTCCTTGATTTCCACCATTCTGTCCATCAACAGAGACCAGAGGTGATCCGGTAGATATGTATTCCGAAATACCACCTTGGTGTATAGGAAGTCCATGCAAGGCCATTAAACGCTGTCCGACTTGAGTATAGGAAGTTGGATCAATTTGTCTACGTTTGGCATCACCAAAAAACTCATTCAAAGTCTCATAGCCGCGTTTTCTGTTATCGTATGAGGATGAGTGGCCGGAATCAGTTCCATTAGTATTAGGATAGTAGACCGGGCTATAGGGAGCTTGTTGCGGATTTTGGTAACTGCTTTGAGCGGGATGGTGAACGCCACCACTTCCATATGAGCCATGAGCTTCATGTAATGATACTAAGCTCTGGTCATAATATGCAGAGGTCCCACGGAAATGAAGTGCATCTATCACTATGTTACTGATTAGTTATGAGTAGAAGATGTTTTATTTCTCCTCGCTCCATACCTTTATTTATACCTCTTGCATTAAGCCTGGCATCGACTCCTGGCGAGCGGAGAACAGAATCGTCTGCGTGTGTCTTAATGGAGTATTAGCCGAAGAGAAATCTCAATAAGAAATCCAAAAGATGCAGCGACAGACCTTGACATGCTTTTTCAAATCTTGAGGGCGTTTGAACGCCTTCCCGCAAAAGTCGCATTTGTGAGGTTTCAAAGGAACATGAACACGAATATGCGATGTGATGTGATCTCGTTTCACTGTAGTCGTGCGACAAGAGGCCCAGCCACAAGTCAGATTTAAGTTATTCGTGCTCTTGCGTCCAACATGCTTTTCGCAGATATGTTCCTGGAGGTGGGAAGAGATAAATAATAAGCACAACACCTTGCATTGAAGGAAACCTGGGATTAATCAGGATTTTTTTTGGTTCTCACGTACGAAGAGAGCCTCTGCAGAGATGCAACGCTCAGAACACTTTTCCCATTGACATACTAAACTTTCGTCTGTTATGGTGGTTGTAGCTGCTGCCGTAGGCCGAGTCGAGTTATCGATTGATGTCATTGATTTCGCAGTAATTTCCTGCAAGTCTTTCGGGGTCGATGTTGACATAGTGAATATGGGGTATGTTGGCGTTGTGATTTCACAACAGCGACAAATACCTGTCGCGATTGCCTAACGGTTAAATTTCCCTCCACTGGATTGTCTTAGATCCTAGGGTCACGACGCAATTGGGCAGTTAAGGCCGTATACTGAAACGAGAAAGATTCTTGATTTTCTTTTTTCGGGTTGGTCCTGTTGCGGGACTAAAAACTGCAGTGTTGTCTGTCTCGGCTTGGTCAAGAATGGGGAAGTCAGAAGGTCTTGGGAAACAGAATGCGCTACACGGATTAGATTGGGCACGAGAGGATTTTGTACCCCTCCGCTTCCTCCCTAGACTTTTTCTTGGCTTGTCAGGCGTTCCACTCCTAGTCAGATCCAGTCTAGCGATGATGTGGACCGATCTATTGCATGGTGCGGGATTATAATGGCTTCGGGGTATTCATCCGTGCTTCGGCTAGAGAGTTTACGTTCTCTTGACAAATAACGAGAACTGAACTTCCACTTCAGGCAAGATGATGTGCATCCATAAATTCACCTACCTGACTTTATTAAGTGCCTGGAGACCCGTGACTCCGCTAACACAGCCAGGTCTCCCCCTCCCCCTTCCGCTCGTGGGAATCCAGCTTACGGCTTAAGGTTATGAGAGAAAGGAAGACATTCAAAGGAAGCAAATCACTCAGCAGATTTGATTAGCAATGATACTCTGTATAGGCTGTTACTCATGCATTCATATGATGCCTAGAGCGTCAACAACTGAAATTGAGTTGACGAGGACGAGGGCGAGGTGGCCGGATAAATACAAGCCGGACTTCCTCACTCAAGATATCCCCGCCCCGAGGAAACGAGCCTGGGCGAGAGCGTTCCCCCACCCACCCTCTTAGACACAGTAAATATTAAACCTGCGACGGCCTCCAGCATCTCAAAACATCTCATCCACCCACGAGTTCGTTTCTATTTATAGTAAAAGATCCAGCTTTCGGCTCAAAAAAATGAAAATAAGTTTACGTGGAGTAAATAAATAAATAAACACAGGAGATGCATTGTTATATAGCATGTCGTCTTCACATGCATCTTGCACAAGAAGTAAACTGTGCTCAAGAGCAATTTTGTATTGATTAACTTAAAGTAAACAATCTCGGGAGGTAGCCAGATTTTGCGTGGACGCTAAGCAACAGTACGGATGAACTTGGAGTTCTTACCGATTCAGACGGAAGGAGTGGAGATCTATTTATAGATGCCAGACAATATATGTTTCTATTAATGAATTGTTACTTGCGTATCTATCTACATATGTCCACATTTTATTTTATAACGTGAAACGAATCAGAGATTGATCACCAGACGGCCATATGCCTCCAAGCACAGAATGATTATTGTTTCAAAGAGGCTGTTCGAGCTACCGTCAAGTCGTTTCGGTTAGAATATATCCGTATTACGTAACAAGTATTCTAATATAAATTGGTCATGCCGAAATCGCGAAAAGCAAACATAATGATAAATCCCGTAGTTAATGAGCCATTGGAAAGCAACCCATATCTGGGCTCTACGAAGGCAAGATCTTTGTGACTTTCGAAACAATACATAATTTGTGAAGTACAAGGTATCTTCAAATAATGGCCCGACATTTCAGCCCAAGGATTCTGAGTGACAGAGGAGTCCGGAGTGTTCCGACATCGACTTAAATGCCAAGACATCAATCCCATGATTGACAGTGCGCCTAAGGAAAAGGAAAAATGTGAGCCATCTTAGTGTGAGAGTTGACCCAATTGTCAACGATCAACCAGATCTGTCTGAACTCGCTGGAGCTGATTATACTGGAGACGCCACCCAATACGATTCACCGCTCGCAGCCCTAAAAAGCTTGCCGCAGAATCTTTTTTTTTAGCCATAACTAAAATTATTACGACGAAATATATCGTCAACATAAGCTCCGCGCTTCTACAAATTGAGGACCGACGAGACCAGCCGAAGCGACGCCCGAGACGCAGAATGCTTGATTTTTCGGGATCGTGCAAATTTGAAGCCAATTAACACGGAAATTTTCATTCACTTTAATTTTCGAATCTCCTATGTCTTGTCATGATGTCAAAGAAAAACCTCGATTCATTGGAAAAACGCCTGCTGATCATATTTTGGACTTTTCAGATTAAAACTTTTGAAAATGAAAACTCAAATACGGGTTTCGCATGAGAACTCGACCGCTCGAACAGCCACTGAGGTTTCAGACGTCCAAATTTCATCTACCATCTTCCTCTCAATTTATCGAGGCTCTGCATTTTTTTTTGACCTGGCCGAGGTCTTATTACATACTCGTTTGATTTCACTTGTGGAGGTCATGAAGTTTAGTGTGGAAACAGTCCCCTTCGGCTCTTTTTTCAATTGAAATACTGCATGTACCAGAACTTAACGATGCAGATTAATGGAACCGAATTCTAACAACTTTTCTTGCGATTAGGAGACCATCTTACTAATGGAATCAAAATATTTTATTGAGTCGCGTAATCCAAGCTTTGTTCAAAGGTAGTTTTTTAGGTAGTTTTAACAATCTCCACCTCATGAGAACTACTCTGAGTCGCGATTGCATGCGATAAAGGAGATCGATTCATTTTTTTCCCCGGGTGGATAATTACTGATGAGGAAAAATCACAATAGAAAGGAGTCAATATTCAAGGTTTAATTATGATTTCCATGTATCAAGTTGGCAGAGAAGAAAATGCCATGTCAATTATATCATTCACAAGCACGAGGCAGGTACCTGTCCTTAATGTTGAACTGGAATATATTCAAAGGCGTCGATGGGACAACCAATTGTGGCCTCTTCAAGACCTAACTAGATGAGAAATAAAAGAAAAGAAAAGTGGGTTTCGATGCTCATCCGATTAGAACTCCTACCCAAGCTTCACCTGGTCAGTCTGGATGGCAACACATCCATAAGAGATCTTGAATCATCCAACCTTACTCTATGAGGGATATCATTTGCGAGACTGGAACACGGTGGCCAAGCGTAAGTATTTGTAATTTGAGATCCTCTGAAGAATGTGTGAACGACGCCTTTTGCAGCGAGAACTTGATAAAGGGCCGGCAGCAATGACGATTTTTTAGCCTTGGAACTGCTTTCCCATGTAATTTAGAGTTCTAAAAGGAAGGGGATGGTGGAAGTGAGCATCAGGGCAACGCTAAGGGGGAACACATGGCATAATTCAGAGTTGAGTCGCGCGCCCGTTTTCCAGATGCAGGACGGCGGCGAATCTTTTTATTTCTATTTTGTAACATTTTTTTTTTGGGATTGATCGAATTATTTCGATAGGAACAGAAAACTTGAGATCCTAGATATTCATTTATTTAGTTTAGAGTCATATAGGCTATATACATGCCCTGCAACCCAATTTGGGTCCAAGACCATAAGATTCTATAAACTTAATTAGCTTGCGTAATTTTTAACGTCCCTTAATCTACCTAATTTTTCACGGTACACGTGACTTGCCTCTCGAAACAAAAGTTCCTAATCTTTCTTGGCTTTTACTGGTCACATAAGACTCACGCATTTTATTCTAAATTGGTACATAAACAACACGTAAAGTGGAATTTTAAAAAAATAAACGTTATGATTAACTATTGCGAGCTATTTTACTGCTAAAAAAAATTTCTATCTGTAATCCATAGTTCCGGGATGTTTGTGAGAAGACAAAGGCTTACGCATGGTTCTCGTTCTCTTTCGCTGTTGGATTTCGTGGAGTAAGGTTACATTTTTAACATTGCTATTCATGAATTCC
>MCBS01024521.1:0-11519 GCA_003611235.1 Golovinomyces cichoracearum
AACTTAACCTATCATGTCATTACATTATGTATTTAGGCCACATGGCTGAGCTGAATCTCGACACCAGCAAAATTTTGTGTTTGAGGGCCAAATTAAGGTCCAGAATCACATTAAATTCCAACAGGTATACCAAATTGGTTGAATATCTTGTTAAGAAAACCTATGACAATCTTGAAGTTATATTTTTCCGTAGCCTAGTCCCAATTATACCGACTGAAGTAATCAATGGCGACCAGCATTAATCGGCTTTTTGTCCCGTGATATTTTGGGAATATGCCAACGAAATCTATTCTTAGCAATTCCATTGGTTCACTGACCATGACCCTTGCCGTAGTCTGTGATTGACTAGGTGTACCGTGTCTTGCACACACTAAACAGCCCTGGATATAATTAGGTTCTTTGTGCACGAGTGTTTATAGAGATACAAGAAACGTAAATTTATAAAGACGACTATTATTTTGGTCTCACTACGATTTGACTCGTGACTCCTAACTACAAATTATTATAGTAAAGCTTGAGACTAACAATGTAGCTTATTATTCTCATTCATTCTACTCTATCCTTAATTATCTCTTCGAGCTACTTGTGTACTCTCCTATGATTCAGAGAGTATGTCCGATAACACAGTACTTGTTATACTATAGCCCCCCCTGTTTGAACAATACCTTATTTGTACCTAGTCATGTATGCACATCCGTCGGTTATAAATATTCATAATTATGAATACATCCTAGATAAGTCTATAGCTTATGTAAACATGTACTGGCTGATAACAGGGATCCACATCACTCCCCTTTCCATACTCGAGCTGTCCGCAGCTCGCAATAGTTTACCTCCGGGCCTAGAATTCTTAACAATACCTTGGTAGATTCAACTTCGTTTAAAGTCCAACTGCAGCTCTTATAATTTTCCTGTCTTGATCCAGCATTCTTTGGCTTCCATACCAAAGACTTCTGACCGGATGTCCTTCTCGGAAATTAACAGGAAACAAGTTGGAACCATTTTATCGACTTGCCAATTTACATCCTCTGGGTGAAATCAAGGAGTACATATTTGTAGAGTGACAAGCAGCTAATGCCCATGGTCCATCGTAGTACGGCTCAAATTTATGTTTACGTTGGCGTAATCTCAAAACCCAATCACCTGTTGCATACATTCTCATTTAAATTTTCTTCTCTTGTAGGTATGCACGCGTTTTATCCCGAATTTCTTTCATACTGGCTATGTATGATCGAAAAATAGGAGCTACGTGATTTTTTGCTAGTTCACAAGCCCAATCGCATTCTTCCTGCCCTGATACCTCGCGGCTGTACTCTGGATAGACTTGTTCTTCTTCTGGTGGTTGTTTACTAAAAAGAATAAAATAGGGGCTATAGCCTGAGGGAGATTTACGTCGATTGTAAATCATTACTACTCGGGGAAGTGCATCAGTGGGATTTATTGAGTGACCATCATATATTACACGAACTAAAATTAATTTGAGAATACCATTTGCTTGCTCTACCTTACCATTACTCTGGGGTGTCAGAGGTGTTGTGTGTGTGTTCTAATACCGTATCAAGCGTAAAATCTGGATGCTTCTATGCCACTAAAACTACCTGCATTATCACTATTGGCTTATTTTGGTGCTCCAAAACAATTTATAATATATTTAAGCGATGGTATAGTATTCTGTGGCATATTCAATTGCATGAAAAAGTACTTGAGGTCCAATTTTAGTATAATCAATACCCCAGCGTGTTAGTGGTGGTGCTGGTTGTATTAGTGTAATATTGCCAAGTGCTGGATCTGGTGGTTTCATAAGTTGGCATGACTTACAGGTATGGATGACTTCGAAAGTAGCCAGGATTATTTGTGGATGCCACAATCTGCGATTGAATTCACGCATTGTCGTTCCTATAGATGCATCGTTTTGATCCTCATGAAATTTTCTGATAGAATGGGCGAGATCTGGATTCTTTAGTAATTGAATTAGCAAGACTGCTCCTGAAGCTAATGGTAGTTTTCCTACAGTGCTGGAGGTTTGAGGTATGATTGTGTGCAATTTATTTTCGTAAATGGTGAATCTTTTTCGAGCCCAATTTTCTACTATTCTCGGAAGAAAATTTTGTTTGTAAGAGAGGAATCCAAATATATACTGTATATCAACCTTTTTTCAGTTCCTCAGGGTGCGTTACCTTCTGGTTTACAGCTGAATTTACCTGTTACGAGAATTCTTGCTGTACACTTTCTGATTCTCTTTCCCCTTTCTCAATTGTTGGAAAAGAATTGTCGTGTATACGGGACAGATAGTCTGCCATAACATTCGCTTGACCTCTCCTGTAGAGAATTCGTACTCCATAATGTTCTATAGACTCAAGAAGTCGTACAATTCTTACTGGTTGTTCAGCTTTGGTTCTGATAGATTTTAGAGATTCATGATCGGTTAGTACTGCAGCGTCACGTCACTCTACCCAATGTCGCCAATTTTGTAGTGCCAAAAGAATAGCAAGTAATTCTCTTTCCTGAGCTGAATAGCGTTGTTGAGTATCGTTCAGCTTCTTAGAGAAATAGACAATAGGATGAAGATCTGAGTAGTGCGATGTTGCCGTCGAGTACATTTTGGGTTGTAAAAAGCTGCACCTAGAAACTTTTGTGAAGCATCAGTCGCAATGACTACTGGAAGATGCCAGTCAAAACATCGCACAATTGGTGCCTTTCTTAGGGCTGACTTGATAGCTACCCATGATGCTCAAGATTCTTCAGTTAGTATGACAAGTGCGTTATTTGGGCCCGTAGATTTTCTATGAGTGAGCCTGTAAGTTCTGAGAAATTTTTTATCAAAATTCTAAAGTAGCCCGCCACATTTACAAAACCTCTGATCTCAGATGTTGTTGTTGGTAGTGGTTTGTCTCGTATTGCAGAGACTTTTTCTGGGTCAGCTGTGACTCTAGATTCAGAAATTGAAAAATCCAAGAAAAATACCGCTGGAAACAAATAGGCGACATTTCGATGTGTTGAGGACTAATTCATATTTTTTAAATATTTCAAAAAAAAATCCCAAACTAGAATGTAGTTCTTCAATGCTATCAGCCCAAACAGAAACATCGTCCAATAAACCAGCGACAAATAATCTAAGGGGTTCGAGTACTTCCTCCATAAAAAACTGAAAAGTAGCAGGGGCGTTGCAAAGCCCTGTTATGGTTTGACGTATTTGAAGCTCGGGTGGCTACCTAAGCGAGCTGCCAGAATGAATCTTGGACGCTAAGCCAGACAGCGCATTGAAAGTGGTACTTAATATAGATGACCAGAAATAGCTTGAGTATCGCCGAAGAGATAGGGGGCCATATTCGGTGCATGTGTTGTTACGACAACCCATACATCATCTATCCAAGATATAAATAGATGATACTTAAAACAACTCTCTGAGTCAACGAAATATGAGAGTGAGTTGGATGATCGGAAGAGGAGAGCTAAACTTAGGAGCAACAGTCGCCTAGATTATGTATATAATATTAGCTTTAGCAGTCTTATTTCTCTTCATACTTGATTAATAAATTGATTCGTTCTATAACAAACTTGATCCGTCCCAAGGCCAAATGGCATAACCAACCACTCATAAACGCCAAAAAGAGTAGCAAAAGCGGTCTTTTCACGGTCGTTATCATTCATTCTGATTTGCCAGATTCCATTTTCAAAATCAAGAAAAGCATAATATTTGTGACCTGCAGCACGTTGAATTCAATCTTGAGTGTTTGGCAGATGATGCGCGCATTATTTTGTAATTTTATTCAATTCACGGCAGTCGACACAGATTCGTCAGATGACTTTACCTGATTGAGTTATGTATTTTTAGGGGTTATTAAGAGAGGTGCTACCCATAGACTTTAGCTCTTTTTAATTATTGATCCTTCATGGGTCTTGTAGAAGTCACGGATAGCCTGGAGCTGGATGGGGCTATAACGTCTTGGAGATAATTTAATAGGAGCATGATTGCCCGTATCGATGTGATGAGTCGTGTTTCAGTGGGTATCTGCTCGTCTAAAGGTTTTATCTAGAATTTCTGGGAAGATTTCGGCATAAAATTGAACGTGCGTATGACCAGACTCTAGGGTCCTGGGACGCAATTTTATTATGCGGGTCTCGATTGCTGGGAATAGATAGTTATTGTGTGTGTTGAGTGAGACTGGTGTTAAGATTGGTTTATTTGGCATTTTAGATACTTTTAATCGCCCATTTGCATGAAATTGTAGACCTAAATTGTGGAAAACTGTTTGGCCAAGTGTTAGTTCTCCAGGAAAAGTTTTATCAGGTACTACCGCAACTGAAACAAAGAAAAGTATTGACCACTTATCTGGGTAGGTGAAATACAGAATTGGATGTTTACTAGAACGTCTTGAGTAATCTTAGGACCTGTTCCACCGATACAATACATAACTGAGGTTGATTAAGACTTGTAGGGGGAGAGCCTCTGTGCTAAAGTGGAAGAAATATAACAAGATGCACAGCCATAATCAAAAAACGTAGAGGAGGTAAGAGAAGGAAAAGAAGTAAGATGGGTAATTAAAAGGTTATGTGGCTTGCCATAGCCCTACCTGGTTGGGTTCATGTGAGGGAATGGATTGTTGCTGTTAATGCCTATAGCCACAAAATAGGTATTTTGACTATTTCATTCGAATTGATCGTTATCAAATTTGTTGAATATTTTATCTAGCTCATCGTCAGTATTTTCTTGATTATCATCTTTCATTATGCTTCAATGTTCCTCAGTCTCAATATCAGTTGAATTTTTAAGATTTGATCTATGATTATTACTGGGTTTTGAAGATTTTTTAGGGTTATAATTCAAGGTGGGTTGACGCTTTTTCGCGATAAGAGCCGAAAATATTTTCCTTAGATTATTGTTCTGGTTATAATCTTTTATTTTTCTATCGTTTTGGAAGGATTGCCAGTTTTTGTTTTGTGGACAATCTCTTCCCCAATGTCCCTTTTTCTTACAAATGTTGCAACTTCCATCTCGTATCAAATGATCTGCTCTTCGAGATCTGATTGAGGATCATACTGAACTTCTTTTGAACTAAATGCATCTGTATTACATTGGCGAGGATCAGCTATAGTTAGTTGTGGCACTGATGAAGAAACAGATTAGACACAAATATTTGCTTGATTTGGCTATTTAATTATTTTATTAGCTACCTGAACTAATAATTCAACTGTTTCCTTAGTAGTAGTACTATTCATATGAGGCCGAATATGAGTCCATACCTGTGGTATGCAAGAATTAGCGATGTCAATAAGCGTATCCCTCACTGAATCACATTCTCTATCCTTCTTTGAAAGTTGATAGAAAGCGGATCTAAGGTGAGAGGTGAAGGAGACAATAATTTCGCCACTGTTAGTATTGAGGCGAGAAAAGATGGTTTGAGGGCTATGTAACATATCCATTTGCTACATTGTGGTGAATATCACTTCAAGAAGCATTACCCAGGTTACTGCGAGGTTTCTTTCTACCCAAAATCGAATTCCTTGGAAGTCTTCACTCATTTCTGAGGAAAGTCGCTGTGGCCAATACCAATAAGGTACTATTGCAATTCAAAATGCTGACTGAATCTCCAAAAGCTTTACAAACGTGGATTCATTAACTTTACTTAGACGAAGCTCTGACCGAGGATTGACTTTATTTTTAATGCTTGTATATTGATCATGCATTATATCTTTAGCTAGTAAGGCTTTAGGCCAAGCTTCTTTAACAAATTTCTCATCTGGAGTTAAGGACTTTTAATCGTCATCGCATATTCCAGAAAAGTTGAGACGTCCATTAGCCTGTGTGGGCACTTGGATTTTTGAGACCTTGACTTTAGATTGCGTGTTGAGAGGAGCAGCGAAAAGTTCAGGTGAAGCCGAGGATTTCAGGGTTTGTTTAGTTTGAGGTAGTTGGGAATTTTCTAATTTAGGGTTACCTTCCTGCTCTGGATGTAATTTATTGTTGTTTTTGATGAAAACTGATATTTCAAAAAGCATATTTTCTATTCGGTCCATGCATTCACTCAATTCGTCAATACGGCCCATCATTTTTACTTCAGATTTCCCATTTTGCAGTACAGCTGCATCGGCCTGAGCTTTCATACGCCTTTCAGTTACATCTTCTCTGGCCCTGGTTTCTTCCATAAAATTTTGAAGTAGTATCTTAATGAAACTTCGAATAGTGGTACCATACTGTTTTGAAGACTCCGGCTCGGATATTCTGATCGACTTGAATAATGTGATATCTCTTTAATTAAACTGAGAGTTTATCTCTTCAAAAATATATATATTTGAGGTTCAATGTGCACGAAGTGAATTAACAAATAAAAGATGGATATTTAGAAAGTTGTAAATTGAATTTGGTTACGGGTTGTCTCGTGGCTCCTAACTACAAATTACTAAAGTAAAGCTTGAGACTAACAATGTAACTTTTTCTTCTCGTTTATTCTACTCTATCCTTAATTATCTCTTCGAGCTACTTGTGTACTCTCCTATGATTCAGGGAGTATGTCCGATACCACAGTACTTGTTATACTATAGCCCCCCCTGTTTGAACAATACCTTATTTGTACCTAGTCATGTATGCACATCCGTCCGTTATAGATGTTCATAATTATGAATAAATCCTAGATAAGCCTATAGCCGATGTAAACATGTATTGGCTGAAAATAGGAATCCACAATAATCTCGCACGTCCTGTGATAAATTCGGCTTATAATAAGATTTTTGTTTTTTCATAGTAATTGCTACGCCAAAATGCCCAGTATTGTCATGTGCTTCGATTAGTAAGCCCGCGACTTCTGATTTTCGAATACATCTTTTGTGCGTCCCGTGCACATTAACATAGATTCTTCCCTCTGATGAACAAATGTATCGTGAAGCTTTTCTTAGAAATGATGCGGTTTGTATTCTTGTGATGGCCGATTTTGGTATGATTCCGGTAGTCACTTATTCTACAATATTTTTGTACCAGTCATCTTTCAAATAATTTCGGTTTAGTGGTCCGTGATGGGTTCCAGCCTGCTCACTAGCGTTTGCCGATAATTTCTTATTCCTTATTCCTTTACCCTCTATATATTTTGTTCAAATATTCGTTAAACATTCTCTCCAACTCCATTTCCTGCAGCGGCTTCCCGATATGCTTTAACAATTCCATATATCCATTTTCCCATCTTTCCACTTCCTTTCCGGCTCGCCCTCCTCAGTGTTTCCCATATGTCCAAAGTGAATTATAGGCGGCACATCCCCGTTGGCAATTGGGAATATTGTCCTTGATAGTGAATCAGCGACAATATTTCTCTCGCCCGGGATCCACTCAATTTCGATGTTTGGATCTCTTAATTCTGACGCCTAGCGCGCATATATCCTATCAAGATGCGATGACTTTAAAAAGAAAATTAGCGGTTTATGATCCGTCATTACCTGTGAAACCCCCGAGGATCGAAACATATGTTCATGTTTTCTACAAAACCCCACAATTGCATATAACTCCCTTTTGTTAGTACCATAATTCCTGTGATGCCGTAAATGTAAAAGCATCAAATAAAATTGGTACCTCTGAACTCCTCCCATCATTCGAAGTCCTTTTTTGAGTAATGAGACAGCCAGCTGCCATTATACTAGCATCAATATACAACTTTACTGGTTGAAGGTAATCCTAACCATGCATTCCACCGCTAATGCACAATTTTCCTTTAACAATGGGAATGAGGCCTGCTCCTGTGGCCCCCACGAAAATTTACCTTGCCTGTTAGGCGTGAGGAATGCTGCTTTATTTCTGCAAAATTCATCACCCATCTTTGTGTGTCCCAATTACTCCAAGAAATTTTATGACATCTGTCGTATTTTTAGGTGTCGAAATTTCTAATGGATTCGCATTGTTCGGTTTTTGTTTTAATAATACCGCCCACGAAGTGTTAGATGCCAAGTGCCACCGTTTCTGTTACAAATAATTCAATTTTCTTAAATGAGAGTCTGAGTTTCGCCAAGTCCAAACGTGGGAGTTTCTTCTCTGCCAGTAGAAAATAACTTTGATCAAAGGTCTCGAATACACTAAAAATATCATCCATATAAAATATACATTCTGGGAATTCGTCATCTTTCCCTGGGGCTAGTAATGAATCTACCTAAATACAATTTTCATTCGGCGAGATCAAGCCCAATATTAAATGAATTAGCTTTGTGAAGCTAAATGATGCTGAGCAAAAACCTTGTGGCATTCTGGTCGGCTAAAGCTGTTTCCACTCTGGAATTGAGAAAGCAAAATAGTGTCGGTCATCTGGGTAAACTGATATAGCCCAATACCCATGTTTCAAATCGAATTTGAAGAACATTTTGTGAGATAAATGTCCCAGATAGTTATGACACTTTGACATAAACTCGACATAACACCATGGCGTATCTTCCACCATATTCTGATAATTGAACGTCAACCTTGGTTCATCCTATTCACCTGAAGTTTCAGATTTGTCTAATAACTGCACCTGTGCATTTCAATTACTCAGCTTCCCATTGGCTTGCATCTTTCGCTCGTAAATTTCACATTTTAAGCCATCGTTTTTTATCCTTCTAAGCCAAAACTCTTTTCCAAGCGGCCAGCGTCGTTTTTTTACTCTGTTAAAGGGAGGAGTGCCTTCGTTGAGCCTGACCCTGTGGATATACGAGTCTGTAGGTGGTAGCTCTTCGAATTCTACCGAATCTAGATCTCGGTAAGTGTAAAGCAGTATAGTGACCTTATTCTTTTGATCAATGGTTAAATTACCTAGTTTGCCTTTGTAGAGATGAACCAGTCATTAACCTCCTCCTGTGTTTCTTGACTCAACTTCGTAGAATAGACTTTCTATCTGTTGGATATATTGGTACTTTTTACTTGTTACTTTTACACTCATGAGTGTTTTCGTTAATTTCATCGTTCTTACTCCCAGGCATAACAAACATCGAACTTGTATCGTTGAGATTTTCAATTTCTGATTTTCTGGAATACTGTACACCTAATTCATTAATCTTTTGCCTTTTTCTGACTTGCTTAGGTCTGTCAACCTTTCCGGGTTTTCTTCGAATGTATCCGAAAATCACTCGTCGTCAGAAGATTCATCTTCCTCAGAAGCTGAATAATCTGAGTCTTCGTTACTAGATTCTATATCTTGTATTTCATTTTCTACCACTTTTTTATTTTTGGCAATGTACCAGCTTAAGCTTTTCACTTTCAAAAATTTTTGGTCCTTCAATCCCAACCGTATTTTCACCTTTCTCTCTATCCCCTATTCGAATAACTGACTCTTTAATGTTTATTTTCGCGTCGACTGTGGAGAGCCACGGCAAACCTGATAGGAGATGCACTTCGTCCTTATTTTCGCTCGAAAATGGTTGTACAAATGCTTCAGCCTTCCTCCAAATTCCCATTAACCCGATTTCGAACTCTGAATATTGAGTAAGCCTGGCAGAGCTTCCATCCGCCACATTCATTCTCAGGCTATTAAATCCCATTTCTGTCAAACTTTTTACGGGTAGTCCAAGTCTCTCTAAGAACTCTATCGTCACAATTATCATATTAGATCCCTGGTCAGCCTGTGCTACTCCCAAAGGTAACGACACCTTGACTGGTTTTCCATAATTTTCCGTTTTAATCCTAACTGGTATTCGGAAAGCCTTTTGATCAGGTTTCAAAGGTTGGCTGGCAACTCCACCTAAGAGGAACTCCGAACTCTCTTAACTACTCTTTTTCCCTCCAACTCCCGTTCAGATCTCTCTCTTCATTTTTTCTTTCACCGTCTTATCATTCGTTCTCGTCGAAAGGTTTCTAAATGCTTTTGACAAGTCTAGTGAAATTTGAAACAAGTCCGTTAATGAGACTTCTACCTTGATTTCTTGAGCCACCTTCTTATAATCGATAGCCCCCATTCCGTATCTACCGAAGATTTAACGAAGTTGGCGAACTGCTCTCTGTCCACGTTTTTTCGCTTTTTTTCTTATCTTTCAGTCCCGCTTTTTACAATTCAACAGGTTTTCGATGTCCATCGGTCTAGCCCTCTTTTTTGCATCGCCTGTGTTCAAAAACGTATCGATGGTGACTAACTCATTGTCTGCTGGATCTTGAAATCTCACTATTCTATTATTTTCTCGGGATTCCTTACCGTCCTTGTAATTATCAACGTTGAGTATAACACTCATCGTCTGAAGATTATGATTTCTGCCGATACCTTCTGAAGTATCACCTGAGAATTGTTCCAACGACATCTCTTGTTCGTTTTCCTCATAATTACAGACCTCCTTCTGACAATCTTGCAGTATTCCGGTTGATGGGCCTCCTCCTAATGTATTTCGCCAGTTACTGCTTTCCACGTCTCTGTACCTCAGACTGTTATAATTACTGGGGATCCCAGCAGAATTCGAGTTATTGTTTCAGAAAATTATTTCCTTCAGATAACCTTACTCCCATTCTTCTAGTGGATTTCCAGGACATTCAGGCCATACATTACCAATCTCGTCACACTGTACATAAAGACTTTCCATATCCATACGATACTTTTTTATAAGATTAACAAATTGATTACGCGATAAATGCCGCGGGGGAGAATAACCCTAAGCCCTTTCTTACACCTGGATTCCTATGACCTGAAGCCTTCACATTTCCTTGGTTTCTCTGTGGTGTACTCCGTTGCACCCCTTGTATAAAATTATTTCTTATTGTATTTTGTTGGACCTAAGGTACCTGTCCCCTTCCTGATATTCCTTCATCTTCATTCGTGCGCCTTTGCTGCTGAAATGGCAACATTGATTGCCTGGCTAGCTCTGCTACCCTAATCTGCCAGCTGTTTCTTTCATTTTCATATAAATTTTGATTTCTGGATAATAGTCGGTTCTGTCCCTGATCTCTCATCGCAAGCGTTGCACTCAAAAGTTAACCCCACTCCTTCAATTATTTACTTCGGAAATGCTCAAGTTCTATTTTTTCAATCCTTTCCCGCTCAATTTTTTCCCTCTGTAAAATCTTTATAGTGGCTTTCTGTGTTCTCTCGAAAGCACCCTTGAGATTACCTGATAAATTTTTTGATTTAGTAATGATTATTTTCCTCACTTCATCATCTCGTATTGCCTTTATGAAGAACTGAATTATTATAGAAATAATCGTTCTTTCTAGTATTTTGAGTTGTACATTTTCATTTCCTTCATCATCTCTCACGTTACTACGCCCTAACAATTCCTGCACCCTTTCGAGATAAGAGCTCAGCGGCTCATTTAGATCCTGCTGTAAGTTTTGAATGTCTTCTTGTATATTACTTGCATCGTTTTCTACCTTCTTTCTCGGAAATCTTTTGGTAACTGTATGCTTGAATTCTTCAATATCTTTAGCGTTTGGTTCCTTCTCTTTACCGATGAACTCTATAAATTTCAGTGATGAGTCCAACCATTCCCCTACTTCCCCTACAAAAACTGTTGTGGTTATGAGACTTGGGAGGTATCATCATGTGCTGACCTTTGCAAAGATGTCACTGTTGCGATGTTGGATGGATATA
>MCBS01024522.1:0-11531 GCA_003611235.1 Golovinomyces cichoracearum
TTTTTAACCTAATTTCCCGGTTATAAGCTAGTTAGATCCAGAGATTACTTATTTTTATAAGCTCTACGTCTCTATATTAGTCTCCCGAAGGAATCCAGGGTGACTGCGTGGAAGTCATAGAGTCCGCTTTTTCTACACCCAAGTGAATACTAAAATGATGGGTAGTTCGTTTAAAGTACTAAACTAAGCCCCGGCATAACTTAACCTCTCCATTATCCAGCCTCTTGATTATATCTAAGATGCCAGGTACTAGCTATACTCTAGAAAGCATACGCTGATAAGAACTTGGGGATGATAGTTAATAGTGCAGTATGCATGATTATATGAACACCACGATCTCACTCAATTAAATTACTCTACAACCAATGATGTATAACTCCATAAAAGCGTCTCATTTACCAAATATTCAGAGTTTATGCGTCACTCTCACCTTTTTAATAAATGAATATTTGAGACGCGAAAAACCAGTCAGTAGTCCAGCCTCGATTTCGATTCCACATCGACGGCGACACTGTCAGCTCAACATTCGACAGTACTAGATAATAAAACACACTAGATATGTGACCATCTTGTAATTATGAGAATACTATGAGGCCTGGACAATGGTTACCATAGCTTTAACCTATTGAATTACCTTTCGGCTCCAAAATGACGGGTTGTTGTCACCCTTTGGAGAGAAGATGGACGAGTAATAGTGGTTTACAAGAATAACAATCTAATATGTAGATTTAGGGTATGTATCAAGAAGAAAATAAAGGAAGAAAATCTTGATGGATCCTTGAGTTCTCAATGAAGAATACAAACTTTGGGAGAGCGGAAGAGATCTTAGGAAGTGAGATGTATATTCAGTTTTTAAGGTGTGCGTATGGTGATGACGGTTCTGACACATAAATCGTATTCCAAACACACGGGATATCTCATGTTTAGAGAAATAAAATAAAGAGAAAATGAAATTAATCGAGGTCAATATTGAAAATTTTCTTTAAGTATTAAATTTGAATCTTCTCTCTATTTTACTTTAGATAAATTTGAGAACGTACTTAATCTTAATTGACTTGAATTAAAAAACCGTACGTTTCTCTGAAAGGTTTGATCAAAATTTCAACATGCCATTTTCAATCATATTCGATGACCTGGCTAGCTGGTTTTGGTAGCGGTCAAAAATTTAAGAGTTCTATACCTTGTAGAAATCTTAGATTGCATCTAAATGTGTCACATAAATCTACTAGCTTCAATAAGCATGCTTGCAGTAGAAACGACGCGTGGTTTTTCTCGTACGAATTCGTTGATCCATTTATGTCCTAGCTTTTCTGTATCGCCATTTATATTAGGGATTCCAATTACCATTTCGCGAGCACGAGCGTATAATTGGGGTAAGCCTAAGAATTTTTGCTCGAAGATCAAATCGAAATGGAAACCTAGCTTTTGGCCATACTCTTCTCATTACTGTGGACAGAACGTCGTTGTGTTGAGCCAGAAAGACGAGCGGGAAGATGTGATTCGATGATACCGTACAAGCGTTGCGCGGCCCGAACGGACTGATAGCTATTGGTATCAGAAGCCTCAGAACTAGCAAGATCTCAGCATTAAGTTGAGCTACAGTGACGTTGTGTTGGTTGATAGTTGAATTGAATACGAAGGTTGATGCAAAAATGCGTGAGACAACTAGTCATGCAACTTCCGCGATCGCTAGTTTACAGTTCTCACCACAAACACTGATTCCACGTCCCCTCCAAATCAATCCATCGTACGGTTTAAATGAAAGCTAGCGTCATGATGGCATATTGGGAGAAACCTAGCACTGCACAGGCACTGCTGCAGACTGGAGGACGAGATATTCTAGATGTTCTCCATGCGTTTCATGCCTAATAGAGTCTAGCAAAAGCCGACACAATAAAAATGTAACAACAAACAAAAAAACCATTACCCAACATTTCCGACCAGCAGTTGTTTAATTTACTTTGGGGTTAAGGACTCTTTCTGTTTTTGTAGCAGTGTAGCCTCACTGACGCAATTTTATATTCTTAACTTTTGTCCTATTGTCTTACGCATTAGGTGCTAACGCTGGCAACCATTATTCGCTGCCCAAAACCTAATGAAGGAGCTCGATTTTTCAATTAAAGCTAATGGCGTCTGTTGTTTCCATTGGTTTATCGTCACCAGCAGGATTATCCTATGCTATACAAGAAGGCTATCTACCTGTCGACCCGCCAAATTCATATTACACATGGAAAAATTATGCCAGCCACGGTTTTAGTTCTAATTTTGAAAATGATGAGCTTCTCATTACTTCGAGATGTGTTATATGGTCGCGCAGAGATGTATTTCGCAAATGTTATAACTTCGATATGGAGAAGGAGACGGTATCTCATGCTTTGCTGACAACTTTCCCAAGCGTTGGACCGCTCGCGAAAAAACAAAAGAAATTTATTGAAAACGATAAGACCCTCTGTCAAAAAGAAGCAGCTATAGTGGTCTTTCTCCAAACCCAAGCCCACGTTTACTTTCTCTTTGGTACAAGTCATGTAATTCATCTACCATTCGAAGTAGAATCTGCCTTTGCAGCTCCAACTGGCGTCATCATGCAGAGAAGACTAGAGACGCATATTATATCTGATCCTTCCAAGGTCTCAAAAATACCACAGAATTCGTCTGTCTCACCTATGATACAATCATTTTCATTATCAGGCTCTTTACGATCATCAATTTCTACCGCAGACCATAATGAATCCAAGCAAAAATCCCATCAGTCATCAATCAAGACTTCGATAAGGCCTTGCCCTATTAAAATCGACACAGGTCGTCCGCGGCTTTTTTTTCTTCCTGACCCGCTCTCTGAGATTGGGTTAATTGTAGCGCAACAACCTATTCTCGAAAGAGGCGTGCAAGATAAAAGTGCGGTGAAATTACTTCATCTAGACCCTGCTGAAGAGATGATTTATGTGTCATGTCAAGACGATAATCTCTCAAACCATGCAGCTCAATCTCTAATGATAGCGATAACGTGGAACTTAAACAAATTAACGTATACTGTATGGGTAATGACCTATCCCGTAGAAAGATCGAATGTCAATGATAGAACAAAATTAATAGGAAGAGAAATTTCTAGACGTAGGAGCTCGTACGCACCAACCGGAACCACGACTCCTTTGATTTCTAGACAACAAAACATAAGAGACTCAAACTATGGAAGTCAGTCTACTAATCCTAGAAAAAGTCTGAAGATTGACGGATCTCGAGAAAAAGTGGTGGATTTTGTGTCCGCGTTGGATCCCGATTTTGAAGGTCGTTTATCACCTAGACGAAGATCTCGTCGTGTAAGTTCTATGCTTGCTAGAGCTGACTTCTCAAACTCCCATGAGCGCTCTACTTTCTCCGATCTCTCAGCAAACCAACAACATGTTATCAATCGACGCGGTGAGTCTCTTGGGAGCCAAAATGCAAGAGCTAGTATGGGAACTTTTGAAACCTCAACTAGCAGTATATTTCCCTCAGTATCTCAAACAAATCAAAGCTTCACGGGATTTAATGAGATAAATATTAATAGAGATGCTATTGGACCTCAAATCGGTGAAGATTTTGAAGGATTAGGGTCAATAGGAATCGATGACGGAGATTTTAGTACTTTAAAGCATGAAATAGTTTTAACTAAGATTGGTATTATCTCGCCTGAATATGCTACGTTTCGAAGTTCTATTCAGACAAAGCCGACCTCTAATCAGCGCAAGGTTTTTATGGTGGCGCCGCCCTTGTGTGCTTCTGATGATGTACAAGAGAGTACAAGTACTATTTGTATTCTTGATTCCAATGAAAAGAAACTTATTACTGTAAATTTAAATATCAAAGCTTCTGGACAAAAAAGTGAACTCGCCAAACCGAAAAATCCAAAATCTGAGAAAGGGGCAACTACACTGTCACTTGGCTCAATTCTATCAGTAGATAATGTAATAGATGCTTGCCGAATTGATGATGGTTCAGTATCTCGCATTCTTGTTCTGACAGAGACCGATGATGGATGCGGAGAACTAACCTTGCAAGCTCCCTGGAGCAGTATAATGAAGATTCCTCTCCCAACTCATTTCTCGACCGCTAGGGCATATAATATGAGTCCTCAAAGCAGTAGTCAAAAGCGAGACAGCGATCTAATAACACCACGTGCTTTTCTTGGTTTGCGAAACTCACGACCTTCCGGACAGGTTGGCTTGCTTGATGACGAAGGAAACGTTCATCAGCTTCGCATTCTGTTGCAGCCCAAAAATCCTCATGTGTGTAAGATTATTGAGGTTTGTAGAGCTCTTCTGAATCATAGAGACATCGATACTGGCCCTTTTAATCAGAATGATAATGTTTTAGTCTGTTGGTGGAATGTGATGGTGTGGCTTCGATCAGTAAAAATTGATGCTTCAGATCCAGAGTGGACATCCCTCATTATCACTTTACTAGGGGCGGCTTTTGGTGTTGATTACTCAGAGAAATTCTCACAGGACTCAACCAACACGGAACATATTTTTTTTCAAAACTATGATTCGGATAAAAATTCAAGGAAATTTGTTGATAACTGGGGACAAATGTTAAGACAAGAGACGAAGGGCGGAAGCTCCTTTCCCTCCTGGATGGAAAATACTGGGTGGGCCTGGCTCACTGGAAGAGTTAATTTCGATTCTAAAAAAAGTGAAGCAGAACCATCAGTTTCAATATTTGAAGAAAGCATTCACCAAAGTGAATCATTCATCCAGGAACATGTGAAATTTACTCGACAATACCTAAAAACCATTCAAGGAAAAGAATCAATTTTACAGTATACATCTACTTGTAATAAGAACAGTTTAGAGCTTCGTCAAAACTCTCTGCGGGACTTGTTTATCGGACTTCATTTGCTACGGGAGGAGCAAAAGCTTGATGTTATGGTTTGCGATTCTTATAGTACAGGACGTGTAAGCTTGACAATTTATTTAGCTCAAATTGCAAGATGGCTTGGGTGGCCTGATTGGGTAAAATTTTATGCGACTGAAGAAGAATCAATATCCAACTCAGGATTCGATGATGGTATGTTATTCTTGGCTCTAATTATTCCCTCACTGATATCACTAGATACACCGATACGGTCAGCCATAAAACAGCCTTTTGACTGCCCTAATATTTACAGCTGGATCAACAAATGTTTTAATATCAGATCTACTTCACCGTTCATAACAATATTCCACATAGTATCCAAGCATGCAGCGATGTCTAATCGATCATTATATGATCGATGTATGCGCTTAACCCCACGAACATTTATATTCGAACAGTTTTTTCAATTAGTAACAGCTGATTGGATTCCTTCGCAAATCGTTGAGTCATTTTCCTTAGCAGGAGGTGATATTCAGATACTCGAAACTTTACCAGAGGCCATTGTAGCTCCACTTCAGGAAGCAATTATGTTCTGCGAATCACAGCCACCCACCAATTGGAACAAGACTTTACTTACACTAGTAGGAAGAGAAGACGTAAACTTGTCTATAAAGCTAGGACAAAAAAAGAGAGTAGCTCAGCCTGTAATTACAGTATGTGGTTTATATTATATTTTTCTTTACTATCTTAATGCTAAAAATTATAGGAATCATCTCATGAATCAAATATGGACGTACATAGGATTTGCATTAGCCTTTTTGAGACAGAAATTACTGGTGCATTTGATGGGAATGCCGAAGCTGAACGTCATTCCATAACGAGATTGATCTTCAATGATGACAAAAGAATTAACGAAGCTGTGCAAATTCTTGATACCACACGCGCGACTGTCGCTATTTGTAAACCGGAACCACAATGGAGTGAGTCTGAAATGCTTGAAGCTCAAAAGGAGCATGCACAAGTTTTAGCAAACCGTACGCTTGCAATTCCTTCCGGTAGAGGATTGCTCTATTACAGTTCTCGTACCCCTCTTCTTACCCAAAAGTGGCACATCAGTGGTTTCAATTTGAGTTGTCTCATGAAACCGGAGGGTAACATTGTCACCCCTGATAAAACTGCTTTTACTGAAGAGAAGGTCTGCTGGGCCTTTTTTCACATAGGAGTTGCTACTGGACTACAGATTTCTCGTAATGCTAAGGGAATAGATACATCATGGATCCTGTATAATAAACCTCCCCCTAACCTTTTAAACAACCGTCATGCCGGATTTTTACTCGCTTTGGGCTTAAATGGACACCTGAAATCTTTAGCCAAATGGGTTGCATTTAAATATCTTACACCAAAACATACAATGACCTCAATCGGCTTACTCCTTGGACTTGCTGCATCGTATATTGGAACTATGGATACCTTGGTCACTAGACTCCTCTCTGTTCACGTCACACGGATGCTTCCACCAGGTGCCGCTGAGCTAAACTTATCTCCTCTCACTCAGACCACAGGACTAATGGGAATTGGCCTCTTATACTGCAATACTCAGCATCGACGTATGAGTGAAATCATGGTTTCAGAGATTGAGAATATTGATATCGATACCGATGAGGAGTCCCTTCGGAATGAAAGTTATCGCTTAGCAGCTGGTTTCGCCCTTGGATTTATAAATCTTGGGAAAGGCTCTGATCTCATGGGGCTACACGATATGCGTTTGACCGAAAGATTATTAATACTCGCTACTGGCAGTAAAAAGGTAGACATAATTCACGTGCTGGATAAGGCTAATGCAGCAGCTGTCATGGCAATAGCTCTTATCTTTATGAAATCTGAGAATCAAATTTTAGCCCGCAAAATTGATGTCCCCGAATCGTTGGTTCAATTTGATTATGTACGTCCAGACATTTTTTTGTTACGAACTGTTACAAGTCGACTTATCATGTGGAGTAAAATTGAAGCTTCATTTGAATGGATACAGAAAAATCTCCCAAAAGAATATAGATACCAAAGTAAAATGGATACTGTAAATTCACTGAGAAGTGAAGACCTCGCATTTTATGATATTATCACGGGTCTTTGTTTCAGTATTGCTCTAAGATTTGCGGGCTCCTCCTGCCATGCTGTACGTGATATTTTAATACACTATCTGGACCAGTTTATGCGTATCTGTCAAATTGAAGCGCCAACATATGACACAAAACTGACGCGAAATACTGTTCGCAACTGTCAGGACTTACTGGCTCTATCAGCTGCTACTGTAATGGCAGGAACCGGTGATCTCACTGTATTTCGTCGTCTCCGATCACTACACGGGCGCGACGATGCCGATACTCCATATGGTAGCCATTTAGTAGCTCACATTGCCATAGGAGCTCTATTTATCGGTGGTGGCACATTTACTTTCGGAACATCCAACCTGGCTATCGGAGCTTTGCTTGTTGCCTTCTATCCAATTCTTCCAGGCTCAGTACATGATAATAGATCTCACTTACAAGCTTTTCGACATTTTTGGACCTTAGCAGCAGAACCACGATGTTTTGTTGCTAAAGATATCGAGACAAATCAACCTGTAGCCATACCTATTAAGGTTACTCCCCGGGAAGGAAATAGTTTTATGCGACAAAGTCCTTGTCTGCTCCCTGAATTAAATCAAATAAAATATATCTGCACGAGTGCTTCTGATTTTTGGAACCTTTCATTTGATTTGGAAAATAATATTTCTCACATAACAGCTTTTAAATCAATGCAGACGATTTACGTACATCGGCGACCTTTCCATAGCTGTATCTCGAATCCATTTAACATGAGTCTTTTGGCTCTGAGTGATGCTGAAAATGTAATGAGTCATCCCTTAGAGTGGATTTTTAAATATCCCACCTTTGAATCTTTGACTAAAGCTGAAAAGGCTTTAATACTTCCTACTTTAGCCGGTGGTTCCTGTGATCAGGATATTGAGGCAAGAGGAAACGTAGTTGATGCCAGACTGGTACTTGAAAAAGCAGTTCTAGAGAGTGGTAAAAAAGATCGTTTACTAGGATTAAGCCTCTTATATGACTGGATTGATAGAGCAGTAAGTGAGAACCGAGAACCTCTTTGGATCCGAAAAGAAGTTGTGGAGAGAATCAAGACTAAAATGTGGTTGATGATAATGGCAGTTAAAGAGTAGGATACATTGTTGAGTAGTAATTCTAGAAAAATGAAACCTCCAGAAGGCTGGACAGCTTATCTATAAATATTATGAAAAATAGATTTGAGGTTTTAGAAAAATCCCAATTTGAGCTAGCACTCATTGCTCAGAGTTATATTCTCAAAAATTTCCGGACTAGATTCAATTAAACTTTACCGCGTTATCTCTCTTTGAATTATCGGACTACACTTCTATGTGGAAGTAACTGAGTCGTCAAAGATATTGAGAGGGCTCTAAAATTATTTTAAAAATATCGAATGAGAAATGTAAAGAACAAAGCTTTTCCCATCTAGATATAACTGTCATAAGGTATCTATTTTTGGGATATCAAAAATCAGCTCTGCAAGCCACCTGTAATTAGTATGGCAAGCTTACAAGTCAGGTCGATGGTGATAATACAGATGAGTCTGATCTCAATTGTCAGAGCAGGAATAAAAACTGGGATTCCTTATTTAAAGTCATAACAGCACCACATCATGACGCTCACATGTTTAGAATTCTTACGGCATCATAAGAAGCCACAGAATTTTTCCAGGAAATAATTTTCAAGCATCATCAGCCAAATATATATGATTCGAACTATCACTTTATTGAAAACCAGCTTTTTTGATCAGAGAAGCTAACGCGAAATTCTTCCACTCTCCATGCAAACACGTTCAAATCTTCTTCTTAAGGTCCTCCTTCTTTTCCTTCGCCTGGTCTCTGAGCTCCTTAGTCTTTCCTTTTACATCTTTCTCAGAAACACCGCTGAACTCTTTTGTCTTTTCTTTTAAGTCTCCGTCGAACACGCCACTTAATTCTTTGGCTTTTTCAGTAATACTTTCTATAAGTTTTGCATCACGTTAATCGAAAATTCGCCTATCATTAACTTGAATATAGTAAGAAAATCTAACTTACGCCCCATGCTAATTCCATCCACAATTTTATTGGAAACTGCTTGATCAACATCTTTTGCTTTTTCTCGAAACGCATCGGCTGCTTTATTTTTCTGCAGAAAAGATGTACTGAAGCTTGCAGTAGTTCTGGGAGCAAATTTGGTGCAACTGAAAACATATCCAGCAGCAACTCGAGCGAGAGAAGTCATTTTGTCTTGTTTTTCACGCACGCTCCCTTATTTTGAATTTATGGTTTGAATGCGTGTATTAAAATTTTATAATAAAGCAGAGGGTGTTGGCGTTGGTGAGAATTTGATGGCAAAGGACACCCGAAATATTTGATGCTCACGCCTTGAACTGCGGGGCCACCAATACTCAAGGACGTCATTGAAAGTCGCTTACTAGATCTTAGAAGGAAACAAGGATTGAGAATATCAAAGCTATTTACCCTCTTCAAACGCATTCAGTCATAAAGCGAGCTAGTACGCTGTACGCCAAGGCTCGAAATAATTCCACCTCCTCGCCCTCTATTCACTTACTCCAATCTCACGACGAATTGATCACGTGAAAAAAACATGGGATAGACAATTCAGGGCGGTCCCTTTTACCAAGTTTGATCGTCGTCAGGGTATGAAGTCACTTTCAGCATCTAGTCTCGTGGGACTAGAGAATTATTTCTCTCGTCCGAAAAGTGCCACGTAGAAAGGTAATATACTCTTCCGATCTTCCATCCATCCCCGCAGGTCTCAACTATCCTTGCTTCGCTAGCTTTAACCCCTCAATGGAACCCTACCAGACACTAATATTAGTTTCGAGGTTTGAGTGAAAGTTACTCTTCGAAATAGAGAGAAAAATTAAACCTTCATACATAATCATTCTGTCTACACCACTTCTCAAGTACTGACTGGAATCTCTAATAATATCAAGTTATTTGGCTGCATACCTTCTTTTATAGGTAAAATTTCTGCTGTTACAAGTGATAGAGTCTGAAAGAGGCAGCTTGGGTTTTAAATTAGGCCTATCCTCAAATCGTAGCCTTTGCTCATATTGGGTTTATTCCTATTCGTTTGCTCTAATATAATTAGCGGAGAGAACGTAATGAGCGGATTTTGGCACCAGTTTGGCATAACTAGAGTATAGAGGACTTTATTCTTTGTACCTTCCACAGCATGTCATACGCCCTTGGATGATCATCAGGAAACTTTCAGAAAGAAATCTCCACAGATGATTAATGAAATGAACAAGTCATTTCATTTTAAAGCACTAGTCGGAGACTTGTATCTTGATGCCAGCCCCTATCATTCTTTTGTCTCGAGCTTAACGCCATATATTTTCTTGGTCGTTACTATGACTGAATCTGATACAATCATTGAGATTTGCCATTAAAATAAAAAACAACCTGTTGCAGATACATGAGTACATGACTGTATTGTTATAATATATTATTACATATTACTGAGAAATACTTATTAATCATTACTCCGCAACAAGTCCTATCGGTAATAGCGCAGTCCATAGTGATGTTCTAGCTCCACACAAAATCAATTTACCGTTACATCTTATTTACTTATTACACAACATCCATCGCTCCAAACGGCTTATTCTGAGGGTCAATTTGATCTTGCTTTACATGCATATCGACAACATTACTTTTTGAGTTTGTGGGCTACTGCAAGCGCGTATAATGTTAATCTAATGACTTTATCTTGTCACAACATAGGTATTCCTTCGTCACCAAGTTTTCAACGACATTCTTGTGATGTTGACTCAAGAATGCCTGTATCAAATCACGCTTTATTTAATTATCATCTAGAAAGTCTGCAATCTTTTGACTACTGATACTTGAAAATTCACGAGATAACGATGTCACTCGAAAGTATTTGTTCTCATATATGTCAATGAAGTTACTCAATGTGCCATTACGATCATATCTACTGGAAAATGACATCAAAGATCCCAACTGATAAACCAATGTGAACATACTAGTCCGAAAATACTCGGCACTTAGGCTATTCCACTTAGATGTGGATCTTGTAACTTCAGAATTTTCTTCAGTATACTCGGACAAACCACGAGGATATATTTATTGAAAGCGATTGAACTTAATTTGCTGTATGCTTCCTGCTCTTGACGGCAAGCATCTTCGGCTTCTTTCCATCAACTACTGGTTCGTACAGCTTTTTTCCACGTCATATTGCTTCCATCGTAATGGCCAAAGCATCATAGGTATCTTGCCCCGTGAGTTTGGTTACATTGGAGAAAAACATATTTCTTATTGAACAACTGAGTTGTGTCGTGAAGAATCTGCCACCTTCTGAGGTTTCACGTGGAGCAATTGGTTGTGAGGAGAATTTGACATTTATGAGGGTAACTTTAGTTACGGACAATCAAGGTAAGGAAAATCTAGGATATTATTGCTTTATTGGGGCACCGGGTCATAACCTGTTGGAATATAAAGGAAGTAAAGATTAAGCTGATAGGGTTCTGGATAACATCACCTAGTGAAACGAGTGGGACAAGAAGAGTCTGTTAACTATAGTGGAGAGTTGTTGATTACTCCCACTCTAGAACAGATGCTAAATAAT
>MCBS01024523.1:0-10912 GCA_003611235.1 Golovinomyces cichoracearum
AATTTTGTGAGCTACTGTATGTAGCTATCAGACGCTATTACAACGTGTATATTACAACTATATAGAATATGCGTCGAAACTTCTGTTTATACCGTCGATTTAGCTTTTGTAACACCTAGATTAATATCGATACTTACGGGCTTATAAACACCCAGGTTCTAGGTCAAAGCCGTATGAATTAGATTATCATCGTGATCCGTATTATGATACAGATCATGAATTCCTCACCGTGCAGGAGCGTGTATTGTAATGGAGGAGCCGAGTGGTCGGCCGAACTGGCTAATGGTCGGCTTGGCATCTCCAGTTAGTCGGTCGAGCTGTAACTTGGATGGAGTTAGCTGGCTTAGTGGTAAGCTATCCGACGGTAGTGTCCAGTCTTGTTATTTATTATCAGATCTATGCGATCAGTCAGCAACCTAGAAGACTCGAACAATTAGTTACATTAGATCTTACAGAATCATACATATTATCTCCGTTCAATGGAAATGACTGTGCAGTATGGAATAGGCAAGTGAGGGCATGCGAGGGGGCCATAATAAAGCCCGCTCCGGGTGTGTCATCCAGTTGATAAATGCCTTAGGCATTATTTGGGCATAAATTCGCAAGAGGAATCAATTCCACTCACTGCACTTTCTAACATCGTCATAAAGAAATATGAATTATGGAGTAAAGCAAACTTTTACACTGAAAGAAATACGGGAAGTCAAAAAATGAACTTTAAGGGAACACCAGAAACTTTACATGGACAACTCAAAAGGTCACAAAGCAGCATTGCAACATAGTTGAGAAGTGAGCATATTGAGCTCAATTCTTACCTTCACCGAAGAAAAGTCCCTGGAGTTGACAACCCAAGATGCCTGTGTGGATATCCTTCAGAAAACGTCAAGCATGCGGTAATGATCTGTCCCTTAAAAGCTAAGGGGAGGGGGGAAGTAATGAGAAAAGCTAGAAACCGATCATTTGAGGCAATGATGAACAGCGCGGAAGATATAAGAAGAATAACTCAGTGGATCATAGATCAAGCATGGTTTGAGAAGTTTCGATTGACTGGAGAAGTCGAAAAGCTAATCCAGACGAGGGAGAAAAAGATAAGGAAGTGAAGTAAGGATGATTTGACGTGAAGATATCTACACTAGGCAATACAGTTTAGTGCACTTCCTAATGGTAAAACGAGAAATTACAAAGTTCAAGTAGGCAGAATCCGGGGGTTTTCACTGTAAAATGTTTTCTCCGATGTACATTTGAAGTTTTGATAGATTCCTGCGTGGGCCAATAAGGCACCAATCCAGGCTAATGAAATCAAATTCAAAAACAAATATAAATAAATCTATACTACTGACCTGATTTGGCGCCTTTAGGCCCATGCAGGTGTTTACGGAAGATTTGTTCTCTGATGTAAAATGCCTCATTTTGATGTCTGGAACACCCTTAGATTTTATTCGCAGAAACCATTTGAGGTATACGCCTTACGGAAAAGCAACGTCGTCCGTGAATACCCACCATGAGGAAAAGCGTGAAAAATATGTGGCTACCCAAGTATGCTTTCGCCACTCTACGAGCATAACATCATCGCGAGAGAATGTGGTTGGACTTGCTTGATTCGAACCAGCTTTCTCCTGTCTCAAGTGGGGTATATGTCCAAGCTACTCAGACTCTACTGAGGAGAACGGTCCAGATGGCATACAGCTACGCCATCCGACCCTAAATGGTAGTTGTGTCGATAGTGGAGGTCGCGGTGAATGTGACAGATCATCGCCCCCAATCCCCGCGACATCTGCTACATCAGTGAAACCTTCAACTTTGCCATTATTCTTCCGACTTGTCTATAATTTGATTGCACACTTTTAACATGACTAGCTCTCGGTTAATTAGCCAATCCTAATTAAATCTCGAAAGTGTAGTCTCACGCTAAAAGAATATTCTGGCATTACCAGTTAAGACTAATATGGAGAACATTCTAAGACAAAGGAGGCCATACACAATAATTGAGCAGCTTGATTCTATGTGGAAGATATTGTTTAGACCTGTATTTACATTGAGACGTCAATGATCTACTGGATTGTAAAAGTTAATTCTACTTTTTTAATAAATCAAAGTATACTATTTACTTCCAAAGAACAATGGGCCGTAACGGGACCAAAGTTAGAAAACATGAAGTCATTAGAATCATATTATATGAGGAGAAAAGAATCTCCATCGATTACCAATGACTACTTATATCTACGTGTTTAGAATAAACTATAATCCAAGCTAACATGTTTCTGCGTTCTGATTGTTGGAAAAGGCCTTAATATTGACAGGAAGTATTTCTAGTCATAAGTCCAGGTTTCTGCATGATCTAATAACATGGATATTTATGATTAATGTTTATACAAGAGTGCTACTTATATAAATAGTTATGGAACCGCCACACTGTTCATAGTAGACAAATATAGCATCATGATGTTCGTGGAATTTCTCCAATTATTAATAGCATCTTTCTAGTTTTATGTAAATATATAAGTAGTAGCTATAAATAGAAAGACACGTTAAAAATTAGGTTAAAGTCAATTCATTATCTACATATTTAAACGCTTGTGCTTTGTCCATTTAAACTTCACGAAAAAACACACATCAAAACTTGTTTTTTCGGTCGACCAAATTACAGCGCTATTATCGACGTAGGCGTTGCGTCGAATACTGTAAAATAGAGGGTCTAAAAAAGTAATTAAAATAAATGAGTAGTGCATGTAGGTATATAAGATGGGTAGTATGTATGGATGTTTGAATTCGTGATGCGTATGGAATTTATTGCATAAAGAGTTGTGTACTGTACGTGTGTGTGTGTCATTCATCGTCTGTTACGGGCCAGGCTATCATCCTAGGTGGGACATTGGACGCGTGAAGGATATCTAGAATACACTACCTTCCAATATACAGCAGTGCCCATCCCGTGCCTATTTTATCCCAACGCCAACGCTTGCGCCAGCTGGTTACACCGGGTTTGATGGATGGGAACGCATTGTCAGCTGACTACGTGTTTGCGGTTTCTCGTTGTTACCCGAACTTTATCACGAGCGATTCCAAATCTGGCTAGTGAAAAAATGAGACAAGTTTTAATCACTATAAATATCTTGAAAAATCTCTCCTGGTATATTTTAATATAGTCATCAACCCAACACTTCAAATTCTATCGCAAATTTAAAGGTACGATCAAATCTAAGTGGCTAACTTCATCCCACAATCCAATGATGTAATTTCGTGTCGCCCCTATCATGACTGCTACGGCACATGTTGACTATACCTGTCTTAACCAAACGGACTATCTGAACCCCAAACTTCCCTTTCAAAGTAGTGCTTGTAACTTATTTCACACATCTCCAGAAGGAAAAAGCTAATCCTAACAATTTCAATATTAGGTACGTTTCTTAAAAATTATTCTAATTCTTCAAAACAAGAAAAACAAATACTGTTTGTTATGATGAACGACTCAAGTACTATCAAATACCGATAAAGAATGACGAACAACTGGTTCGATTACCTGAACATACTATTTCATAAATAACAAAAAAATTGCGCACATTAATTCCGCTTTTCTTGGCTTACCAGTACACAGAAAAACGTCAGGATTGTTGCAAAATTATTCACACCGTATTTGAAAATGTACGTATAATTATATCAGTCCTCTTTAATCGCCTATGATGTAAAAAACATTCCATGCTAATACCGCACGATTATCTATGATCGAATGTGGATAATTTTGAGACTTTTCATCTTTCAACTGAGGCAGAAAAGTTACTATTTATTATTAACCTAGTGTTCCTGGCTGACATTTATTAGTTCGTACTTAATCGACCGAAATTTAATAAGGTTTCCAACCAACCACTAAAGCATTCATTACTAGACTCTTGAAGGGATCGGTTTGGGGAGATGATTACTAGTTTTTCCCGAAATAGTCATAACTTAACCGTACTGAAAATAAATATATTCTTACGTACATATAACCTGTGTCCCAGCTACTCTCCCTAAATTACCACAATTTGCCGTCATATTTAATCTACCCCGGGCTCACCACAAGTCATCAGGTGATATAATAAATGCCTCTCCATTGCGTCTGATATGTTTCTTCTCCTTATCTCTCGCCAAAGGTTTTCGCATGTCAAAAGCATCCTCACCTTCTTCTTCATTCCCCATGACATTATCACAATAATAACCCTTTACAGTACGATAGACACCATATCCTAGCCCTCGGTAAAGCGACTGAGCAATGAGATTTCCCCTACGTACGAAGAGGTCAACAAACCATGCTTGGTAGCTGTCAGCGGCAGCTTCTAGTGATGAAGAGAGAGTTCGCGCAAGTCCCATGCGTCTTGAGTGTGGCGCTACCGTTAGTGCCGTAATATGAGCATGGAAGGGAAGATAATGCGGAGATTTTATGGCATATGGTGGTGATGACTCTAACTTTCCCATAACTATTATCATTTAAGTTAGTGATGCAAAGATGAAAATGGATTCTGTAGTAAAGAAAGCTTACTGTAGGCATCGATTGTGTTATCTGGACTGGATGCCACGGTGAATAGATGCGGCCACTGAGCGAGGTAGGAAAAGTAAAAGTTCAGATCATAGGTCTCGGTTAAGGGGTCAAGATTGGTAGGATTAAATCGAAAGACGTCCGATGCGTGAAATGCCCGTAAAGATGTCATGTTACTGTTGCAGTTTCCAAATGGTTCTTTGACAATTTAGCAGAATTGATTTATTCGAGAGGCGCGGGAGGGGAGGAAAATATTGTGGCCATTCGACGCGCAGTTCGTCGAGGCAACATCTAAATTTGACATACTTTTCATCGGCGCAAACTTAACTGATGTACCCGCCTCTTGTTTTGACGTGCCCAGAACACCTAGACGCCTTGCTCAACCTTTGCTATCTGTCCTGATTTAAATATCCGAGAGCTTTGGAATTTTCTAGCTACTTTGAGATAACTCAAGATCAACTGGAACCCATTCCTATGAAATATAAACAATCAAAATTTAGCCTTGCCCCGCCCCTCTAATGTCGTCAACGCCAAAACACAGTCGACAGTCGTCCAACAACATTGACTCTTTATCTAAATCCCATACCCGCACCCATTCTCGAATTTCAGGCTACAGTCCCTGCACACCATCTAGAATCGTCGCTGGCACAAATCTTCTCGATCATAATAGTCCTGAGACTTTTCATAGTGGCAACCTCTCAATCACTCAAACGAATGGATCAGGTAACCTCGCGGATGAACTTGCAGATGCATGGGATGAAGATGAAGATGAAGATGAAGATCAAGAAGAAGATGATGAGATCCGGAAAGAGAGATCAGGATATGATTTAAATACTCAACAACAGAAGGAACTGAACCCATCGAGAGATAGTGGTGTAGATGTCTCAACTCTTCCATTTAAAAATTCTCGAGCCTCAATTCAATCTCAGGTCTCAGGAAGAGAATATAGAAAATTTTCTAGTGATTATGATGGGAGTGAATATGGGGACAATTCTACTCTTGAAATAGATGACACTCCTGCGGGATTGCTCGCCAAGATGGACCTTGTAGAAAGTCTTGTGAGAAGGGGAACAGAAAACAACGGATCAGACCGAGATGGTATTGTAAAAAGGGTCATTGGAGGTCTGAGAGATCTAGGTGCTCAATCAAAAATCGAGGGCGGAACTACAAGGTTACATTTTTCAAGAATCTTATTTTTAAAATGTAGAGAATGCTAACCTTATTTTTTCCATTATTAGGCTCATTACAGCTCATTCAGCATTGTCAACCCATATACTGCATCAAACTCGCGTTCTTCAATCTCTTGCCTACCCGCTGTTTTCTCCTCTCGCGATACCTCTCGATGAAGAACTCATCAATGAACTTATGCCCATCCTGATAAAAACCAGTGAATCGATACCGCGCCCCTCAATGGCCGCCTTCAACTCACTTGCAAAATTGCACAGCCTAACAACAGATCTTATTCAAAACCTCAATTGCTTATCTGATACTCTTCACATGTCTCGCCAAACGACCACTACAGCCTCTCGCCGGTTACGAAGTGCGCGGGAGCTTGTCGCAGAAATGCGGAAAGAGGAAGAAGCACGCATAGAAGGCGAGAGCTGGCTAAAACTTCACAATTGGCCTGATCGCTTGCACAACCGGGAATGCGCAAGAGTATGTGGTGATGTGCTGGATGGGTTTGACGAGGTATGTAATGGATGGCGAGCAAGACTAATTGCACAGGCCGAAATTGTTGGTGTATGAAGGACCACAGTAATTAGTCTCGCCTTGAGAGACTAATGGAAAACAATTCGATCAGAGATGAAAAGCTATGAAACAGTCGTGACCCCTTAGGATGTATGAGATCAAAACGTTGATGACGGTTTCAAGCATGCAATTGATTAAGGACACATTAAGATGAACAAGTTAGACGAATGCATGTTTTTTTGTATCATATATATACTGGCGTTTTGGAATGAGTTTTAAAATCTATATAAATGAGAGTAGGCTTCTTCGACACAATTTCTCTCGGATTTTTTAAAACGCCCGATATTTCTAGACATAGGGTATGTATGTATTTATGTATTTTTATCGTGCCGGCTCTTGCTAGTGTCTATGTGACATAAAACTTGTAATGAACGAAAAGCATATATGATCCTCCGATCTGCAGCAGTGGCTATTCGCTGCTAAAATTCTTCCGATACACCATCCGGACACTAATTACACAAGATTATGAGGGTAGGGAAGCATCTACCATGAACCCAAGGGCTAAATACTGAAGGAAAAGCCCCGATGAGAAATTACGTTTGAAAGCAAAGTCTCAACTTTTCCTTCCGCACTCTTTCTCGACGATATGTGGCAATCTTGCCTCCCCTGGAGACGAAGCCAGATCGGAATTCAACCAACTGCCCCAAGAAAATCCAACTAACACCAGATCGCTTGTGCTGATAGCCTATTTACATCAGAGTTTTTGTGATTTTGGAGAGGCAAAGTCATTTTTTCTGTATTCTCTCAGACGATTGTGGAGGGGGGGATTGCATCCTCGAGGGGATGGTCGGGGTTCATTCCATTAGACCAATACGATCAAGATCCATGGAGATGTATGAGGTTCTTGAAGGGCAAGATGTCTCGCTCTATGACTCTTTTCTCCCGAGAGACGGGGATTCCGGGTGTTGACACAAGGAGATGCATAGCAAATAAAAATGTAACTCTCAAATGCTGACGAGGTTTTTTTTTTTCCCATTTTCTGCGTTTGAGGTGACCAGCTTTACGTTTGTAATCTAATTAGGTGTCTAATCCTTAATGTATACGCCAGCCTAATCAGGATTTCTTCCTCGGGAAAAAAACAACACTAAAATTGCCGCCCCATTCGAGTATTTCTACATCTAAGTATATTCAGTGCCCTACACACCTTTACTTTCCTCGCCCGTCATTTTCACAAATGAGGGGGAGCATCTGGGCCTCGGTGTTGAAGGCAATTGTCTAGCATTATACTCTCATCACTTCTTGACTCAATTCTTTCATTACTTCTCACCAAAAAGGCCGAAATAATACAGATATTTAAAAGCTACAAAAAGAACAAGTACTACACGGTATCATAAACAAAAAGAATGAATGTTCCTCGAATACAGATATAAGTGAAGACCAAAAGGGAATTATAATTTCTCACTCGTAGTCGCCGAGCTTACCTTTAATACTAAATCTCGTCTTCTCCTTGCTCCTCATCGTCATCGATATCCTCCAGACTTGGGAATTCCCGCCATTCGCCCGTTGTGGGATTTATATTTCTTTTTCCAACTGCCGTATTTTTCAAGAATTTTAAAATTGCGGCTATGGCCTTTCTTCATGTCCAATGAGATTCTTTATTCTAGTTCTCCTTGAGCAGATTGGATTTCCAGTTACTTCAATCTGCTTCTACATCTCATCTCCCTTCGCTGTGCCATTTCCGACAGTCTAAAAGGTGGTCTTTTTGGGGGGTGATACCTGAGAGCATTCATTACATTCATTGGCTATTGTTATCCAGAAGCGGGGACACACTTCTTTTATACCACGCTTACTAGATTGCTTCTTCTATATGTCCCTGATAGGCTGATGTCAACTTCTAAGTTTCAGTTGAACGCATATCCAGTCTTCTTTCCATTTTCTACTCGTGATTAGTCTAGCTGTATTTGCTAGTGATGTGAAGCGTTCCTGAAATTGTCTGCAGCAAAGCACTGCTTGCCTGGCCGCTATATCCGCCCGTTCATTACCTACTAAACCTGACCGAACAGGAACCCAAATTGATCTGGATCCTAATTCTGTGCTCTCTTAATCCTCTAGCCCTTTGATGAATTCTAAATAGCAACCATTGGCTAGGGCTTGGTTCAATATGTCGTACACGTGACATGGCAGCTTGAGAAAACGTCCCTTAAAGCTCATAATTCTAAACGTTCCTTGACGCGGGTCTCCGAATTTGCGATCACATGAGATGCCTCTAGAAACAATCCCTGAACCCACCAATTCCACACATTAAGGTGTCATCGTCACGAATGTATCTTCCAGTCATGACGTCTAATGATGCTTCTATTTAACATGACACTATATCACTGATCTTCTGTGACCCCTTTCAACCCCCAATATTCTGAACTGATCGTCCTCCTTCGCCTTAAATTGCTCATCCTAAGTTCTTTAATACTGACGAACCAGACCCTAGTGCTAAACCCATAAAAATTTATCTATCTTACGGGGACGCTCTCCTTTCAAGAGGTCCCCTTAGAGGAACTCTGTTTCTTAGCAAAGAAGCTGCGGATCAAAGAGCTGCTGAAGTGGAAAGAATATTCAGACCGGTCGCCAGCTTTCTTGATCATCACCGGCCCCAAAGCCGAATACTTCATTACAGGATGTTTAGTTAATAGAATCTTAGTTCGAATTATCACTTGTCCTCTGTCAATAGAAGAAATAGAAGTGGTGGGTTTGACTCATAAAACCGCTTTAGACTTCATAGTAACATTTTAATTAACCGGAGTAAATTCATTTTTGAAAAGTCAACCCAATACAAATTATCATTCTCATCTGTGTCTCTAATTAATGACGGGATAATTAAATTACACTAGTTATAATACATTGTTGCCGGATGTTTTTTACGACTCCATGTTAATGGCATGGTATGACGGTTATTTCGGTACTGAATTTCCTCCACTAGAGTTTGATTGCTAGCGTTGCTTTCAATGAATTTTTCAACAAATCTTTCGTTTCCGCGAACTTCTTGTTCATCGCAAATTTCCATGGGACGCCGCATTATTGACTGAAATTTAGGATAATCGTATGTTGCAGGTGTTTCGTCTTCTTGAACTTCAAGTAACTCTTCACTTTGTCCTTCAGAATCTTCGCAACTATCAGAATCTCAGTCCCGGTTCATGTTTGTCTCTTCAAAAATATTAGTAGCATGAGAACTTCCGGAGGCACCAAATTCAGGGCGTGATATGAGCTGTTCCTCGATCCAGAACGGGGACGACCTCTGGCGGCGTATCCTGCCGAAGAACTTGACGGGATGTTGGGGCTTCTCGAAACATCGTATTAGATGCGTACAAACTAGAAAACGGCTCACGACGAAGGCCTTACATCCACAGATCCATCTCGTCGCATTGGTGTGATATGTAGAGAGACTTTGGGGACTTCTTGACTTTGATGCTGCTTCCAATTTCGCTTGAAAGATCTTCGCCAGCTAGCAACTGCCTTTCTAGAGCCTCCACTTTGGATTGACTTCATTTGCTCAATCCCTTTCGGAAAAGAGCGTGATGTCAGTATCCAAACCACCAAGTCAATGCGTGGTCTGTTAAAGCGATGAAGGTAGTCATACTTTAGTCAACACCACTGCAACTCAACAATCATAGTTGTTTTCAGGATTGGAATTTCTTTAGGATTTGAAGAACGAGCCCATAAAACCCACTGCTCAGACTTATACTAATTTAAATATAGATATATCCACAGATGAAAGTAGTTACGCGCACGACACCACGTATACATCTCACTTGACTACTCCTGACGTATAGTTTCAGATGATCGCAGAGAGCCGTTTTTATCAGGAATTAAGGGGTGGGCATTAAAATGTCGGTTAATATGGCCAAGACCACATTTCGCTCCTCAATAGTTGAGATTTCAAGCCGACCATTTCCCTCAAAGACTACATTCTTCGACCCACACTGACACGTACCGAATCTACGACTTGGATTAGCTTATCTCATTCTAGTTTTTAATATATTCATAACTGTGATTTCTCTCAGAACGCTTCGTTGAGTGAGAGCCCCAACATATTTCTAGACTAGGAGCTAAATAATTTGCGTCTCCGGGCATATAATGGGCCAGAGATTCTGACCTCTTGGATACCTTAAGCCTACATTGAATGGCGCGCTTAACATGCCAGAAACATAATTGTACCTTACAAGATGGCCATACTTGTTGAATTGCATTTATTTCTGACCTGTCTTTATCGCATCTCACAAAGGCAGGAACAAGGCCCGTCTGACTCAGGTGTCTCAAGTATTGATCGAGAATTTGAGTTAGGGTACCGGGGAACGTAGAACTACAAGAGGCATCCTTCTCAACAAAGAGGTAAGCTAAAGGATCTCCAGTACCATCGATTTAAACAAGAACGGCAAACAATTACATTCCAGCACTATTAGTTCCGTATGTTGCATCTACTGCTATTTCCTTAGTCGCTGCTGAGAGTAAATAATTAGTTTCGTGGATGTAAATTCCTAGCACATGAATATTTGATATTTCAAAAGCCTGTTATAAATGATTGTCTTTGAGCTCTTCCAGCAGATTTGTGGCAGAAATGATCTGGACATCGTGGCATCGCCAATTACTCTTATTTGCCTTCTGCCATAAATAGTACACTTGGTGTTGCACGATATGTTCTGTTGGAACTTATATTAGAGC
>MCBS01024524.1:0-10656 GCA_003611235.1 Golovinomyces cichoracearum
CAGTAATTCCTCCTGTACTCTTTCACGACGAGCAGCCGTAGTCCCCCCTGAAACAGGCCATGTAGTTATTTGCCAAGAATATTGGTGTGTCCAGCGAAACTAATTAGTTAGGTTATGAACTGATTTTTAGTATCTCGTTAAGACCACCAAAATAACAGAAAATGACAAAAAAAAAATCCATTATAGCCTGTTGGTAAAAACTCAATCCTTTTGATAATGGTGATGTTCCCATTTCCTTTTTAAGTAGTAATGTTCGACCTAATTGGCCAAATCCAGAGAAAGAATAGGTATCAAAAAAATTATTCATAATAACTCTACTCACAAGAGTGTAGACACAAATTTACCCTGTAAAACTCACATCACGTTTCATCAGACTTTTTTTTTTTTTCAAAAAATTCGAGTTGAAAAAAATCTATCGATTTAAATATACATTAATTTCTTTAAAGGAATTAAAAATGATTTCAATCTATCTAGTAACTCTTTTTCTATGTAGATGATATGTGTTGGAAAGCATATCTCTATTTTAGTTATTCGGATTTAATGGTTGATCGGTAAAGCGTGACTTATTTATTTCTTTTCAAGTCCCAGGCACAAGCCNNCCCAAACGGGCCTATGTACAAAACACTGATCTCCAACAATAACTGCAGGAAAAATAAAGTCAAAGAAATTGCCTAGCGCCTCTCACACTACGCTCTATCGTCCCACTCATAATATCATGGACATCTAATTATTACTTCCCTAGCGTCAAGCAGAGGTTGAGTTAGCAGGTAAATTACCGAGGCAGCCTTTAATTCCGAGCGTATTCTATAAAATTTCCAAGCCCTTTCTGAGCTTGCGCATGTGATGAGAGTTTCTACGACGTCTAATAAAGAGAGTAGCTGATTTTTCCTGCAAACAGACCCAATTTAAAATAGCGTCTTCATGATGAAAGCGACGGTAATAGGCCGCATAGTCTCCGTGTCTTATTCGAGCAGCTAGAAGATGAAGTAAATTACGAGAAAGAGCTAGTTTGGGATGTTTTCAGCGACGTATTTCTAAGTCTAGATCACAATAGCGGTCTGGACAAGCTGTCGACCACCACTCTTACACCAGGTCCTGCCGACGTTGATGCATCAGGCGATGTAAATAAGCTAAGGTTGAGTATCCAGGTTGGGTTGGTCGTTGAGGGAGTATATGTGGCGCAGCTCGTGCTGCAGCATCTGCCTCTTCATTTCCATTAATGCCAGAGTGCCCGGGTACCCATCTGACTTCTACCTGAATCAATTGAATTGAGTTGAGGAAATCGCGAGTTAATTTAAAGCACGAAATAGCTACTCCCGTCTGTAATGCGGTAACAGCTGCTTAGTTATCCAGCAGTATAAATATTTTGTCGCTACTATGTCTCTGTGAGACTGTGGCTTGGGGTGCCATAGCAGCTGCGGACAGTTCTGCGACATAGAAATTCCCACTGAATAAGATGCCATTTTTAGTCTGAAATGTTCTCCCACTACGCTGAAGAAGATAACCCCTAGTAGAGCGGCCATGTCTTTCAGATGATCCATCAGAATAGGCGCAGATATCCCTTGGTGATATTTCTCTTACCTACTTTAGATGTGCTCTCATACAGTCGATTTATGTTCCAAGATTTTGAGGATTTTTAGGTTTAATTGCTTCTGCCACTTCTGACTAAGGTGGAAGCTGTTGAGATTCCAACTGTAGCAGCGAAATTTGAATTCCAGGCCGTTTGACAGACAAGCCGTCTTTTTGTATTTAGGAGTGCCTACGTTTGAACATATTATCACTCGTTCTCGAGGGGGGTTAAGGTCATCGAGGGAATTTATTCTAGCAGCAAGTCGAAGTTGATTCCCCTCTAGGAGAATTCGGGCCGGCAGAATACGACTTTCTCTGTGTAGTATAGCATAGGATTTGGTCCTCCATACTGGCAAGGATGCGTGTAACGCTAGATGGACAATTTTGTCAATAAGGTTACAAAGATGAGTTGTTTGAGTTGTGACAATCCTTTTTGCGGCTGGATGAGTCATGACAGGCCACCAAGCACCTGCACCGTACATTATCCCTGGTACTTTAGAAATTTTGACAGCCGTTACTAGAGGCCCTGGTGCCGCTCCACACTTTTCTAGATTTAAACGTCGCATATGTTAAGCTGTCTTTAGTGCTTTCGCGCACCACGTGGCGACGTGATATTTGAATGTTAGTCGAGAGACCAGATGCATTCCCAGGCAGCGAATATGTTTTGCAGGTTGGATCGTAGTTCCACCAACTGTTATCTCACTTGATATGTCTTGTGGATGAGTCGGAAAGTAAATAAACCCAGATTTTTCGAAATCAAACACAACAGCGGTCTCATCTGCCCAATCCAACAAATTATCTACCTCACACTGTACTGATGATTTCGACTCTACAATCATGCGACCGACTTCTAAGATCCCAATATTATCCACATAACTGAAGCATGCTTTTGACTTTCCACTTGGTATTTGCTTTGCCCTGTAAAAGAGGAAGTTTGATGGAGAGATTGGACAGCCCCGAGACAATCCACACACCAAAGTTTTCGCCCTCGTGACTCCACCTGAGAAGCGAACTTATAAGCTACATTCACTAAGGAACAAGACTGTTCAACGAAGTATTGAGTCGGGCCACACTTGTTTTAGCATCCACCAAAGGAGTCTTTTATGTAAGACTACTTGAAAGGCTCCTTGTACATCGAGTGTCACGAATGTAGAAGCCCACCCTTGAGAGCGGGTTTCCTCAATGTCACGTATCACACAAGAAACTAGATCAGTGGCTGATCGCTTCGGTAATGCTCCAGACTGTCAAGCCCCCGCGATGTCTGAGCTGATAGCAAGAAATGACATTCGCTTGGCAATAATTCTCTCCAAGCCCTTCCCGAGACATGAAAGAAGTGCGATTGATCTCCGACCCTTTGATGTTAATGGGTCTCGTCCGGCCTCTGGAAGAAAAAATACCTCAGCTAGTTCAAAAAACTTTGGGTCATAACCAAAATATCGACATACATGAAATATTTGAGTCATTATCGGTCCAATACTATCCCAGCAAGTCGAGAGTAACTCCACCGAGATCCCATCAGCGCCTGGGCTCGTATTTCCGCTTTCTATTGTACAATTTCTAATTTCTAAATCTGTGGGGTCTTACGGCCATGGAATACTACCTTCACCTTGTATTTTACAAGGAGGTGGGTCGTTAGAAATACTTTTTCCTGCAAATAGAATATTGTGTAGTCACTGCCCGGGTGACCTGGTCAGTCAAAAGTTTGCCTTAGTTCTGAAGCGGAGGCTGGAGTTTGTCCTGCTTTGGAACTGCCCGGCGCATTAAGCGAAAAGTCTCTGATGAGAATTTCATAGCATCCACCCGCTTTTTCTAATATTTTCTCTTTGCAGAAGCCACGACAGACCTGAAAATTTTTATTTGTCTTGTTTGCTCGGAAATTGTATCAGCAGTTTTATACTCCTGATGAGCAATCTTACATTCAGGCGTGCACCAGGGTGCAGATCTTCTAGTTGATTTATTAGGCCTTATGTCAACTGCCTTCATTGTGTTCTTCAACACCTTGCAAATACTTTCCGTCGCATAGTCGATCTCGTGGGTCAATTTAATAGAATCTCGTGGTTCGATCCATTGTGATACTAAACGCTCAAAATGCGGTAATTTCTCTTTTGAAAACTTTAGAAGCCCCTTCACATGAGCTGAATTCACTATCCGATTAGATGCTTATCCACGGATCGGAAAATGATCGCTGATCACGCATTCATCCCGTACTATCCAGGCGTAAGTTCCAGCAATGTTTTTTCATGCCAGATCCAGTGTATTCCCGGCCCGGTGTGTAGCCTCACCGAAAATTGGGCAAGCCGAATTTTGTTTTCGGTCCATCTTTCAATCTCTTCACCCTGTCCGTAATTTAGCGCAGCCCCAGGTTACCATTCCGAGTAAGTAGAGTTAAAGTCTCCGACCGCAACTGATTCGGATGACGGTTTCCATCTTAATAGTGGTTGTATCGCCGAGACATCGTGTAGTGCTTTATAGACGCTGAGAAATTTTACATTATTTACTACCACCTAGCAGTAGTGGGCTGTGAAAGAAACGCAAGGAAAAATCTGCTCTGTTTTGATACCTGCATGTTTTCATGTATAAGTGATGGCCCTTGGACGCACGTTAATACCTCCGTTAGGCGTGTGTCGATGGAAAAAGGGAAGAGATTTTGAACAGCCAGACCACAAAGATTCTTGGATGAGTAGCACGTCTAATTTCAATTCGCAAGCGCAAGATAAGACAATTTCATGCGCCGTGCCTCCCCTTCCCACATTGATGGACATAAAATTTATAAACTGTGGTGATGAGTTGCGGCCCGGTAGGTCGCATCTAATTAGCAAATGACGTCATCCGTTGAAATTGTTACAGGCGGCGCTTGAGTGACTGTTGTCATCTGTTCTTCTGTTTGAGTCTTTGAAGTAGTACTAGAGGCCCCATCTGCAGTCAAAGCTTTTGCTTCAGCCGCAATTACTCGGAACATTCCTTGATATTCCCGGTCCCCAGCTCGACGGTATACTTTTAGTTGCTCTTTGGTAGGAGCTCTGGACCACGTTAGTCAGGCGAAATAGTGCTGACTATCCGAATGGTGGGGATCCCCAAGGTTTCTGCACTTAGTTAATGCTAGGCATGCTTGCTCTGAGTGCATTGTAGAGCCGTAATTCCCGCAAGATGGGACATTTGAGCATCTTTTAGTGGAGTGATACCCGTTACAGCGCTTACAAAACTCGATTAGTTGTTTCTTTCTAAAAAGTCTAACAAGACCAGATTCATCAAATAACCTGAATTCAGGCCGAGGTGCCTTTATGAATAGGGACATCCATATTCTATGAGGAGCACAGGGATTTTTGTGTCCATGTAACTTCACCAATAATGGTCTTTGCTTAGAGATTCTCTCAATTTTGTCGGCCAGCATTTCTTTGCTTACTTCTTCACGTCCTTATAATGTTTGGATGGTGAATAGCACCGTTGGAATATTCACTGGGATCCAGTTTGTGGCGGCCTCCAATTTTGCGCCGGATATGAGACGTCCGTTTGCTAGCTTTAGATTTTCTTTACGTGCATTCTCGCTGCAAGGACTCAAGGCAAATCCTGAGCGGATTGATTTGATATTACCAATAGCTACTGATGAGATCGCTAGCTTCTTTATAATAACGTCGCGTATACCCGCAGGGGAAAGTTTTCGCCAGTCATATTCTGGTGGTAGACGAAAAAATATTCTTCTGTCGATAAAGATTGAGGAAATATTCTTGTCCTGCGAAGACAGTCGTTGCTGTGGCTCGCTAGATACAGATTCCTTCTGATGGGATAACATTTTGGGGGGGTGAGGCTTTCGAAGGATAAGTTCCAGCAGGTGTATCCAATCGAAATTTCTTCTGACCATTACGGGCTACGATAGCCCAACTTATTTGGGTTACCGGAACATTTTTCAATAAATTTTCCTGATCTCGGACTCCATTGGAAGAAGATTTTTTCGGGATAACGATAGGTCTAACCACTACACATGGTTTGTTAGGAAGCTTCATGTTTGTTATTCTATTTTCTTTCCTCGGTCGAGTGTGATAGGAATAGGTGGAGGTGGGGGTAAAGAGTCGGACGCAGCAAACTTAGATATTGCTTGCCGTAGGTAAATCTGAAAAGCCGTAGATTCTTCCTTTCCGATTTCGTCTTTAAAGCTGACCGAAGTGCTTTCGATGCTACTGATAGCACTGGTACATGATTAGAAGACGAGCGTGCCAGACAAGTTAGCGGCACTCTCAGATCGTATCGATATCCGCTAATTCTTGTGGAATAAATGGGGATGCATTCTCTGTTTCTGTTTCAATTCCAGTGCTTTGCTGCGAGTTATCTGAAAGCATGTGCTTAGATAGAGGAGTATGGTGAAGATTTGCCTGCTAACAATCATATTATCCGATGGTGCTGAGTTTGACGGAGATGTTGTACGTGGTGACGCGGAGAGAGAAGGAGGGTTAGGGTTTGGGGGGACTTGGGCTGCCCGCGGCGGTCGGAGGCGCTTGAAAATCTCTGATAATATCCATTCTGTTGTTTTTCAATATTGTGTGTATATGTGTGTGTATTATTTATTGTCAGATGTGGGCTGGGCCATCATCCCATATGGGATATAAGACGTATGAAGGATGTCTAGAATACATGATCCTCCAAGCTACAGCAGTGCCCATCTTTTCTTATTATCTACGTCTGAGCTAGCTATTTACATCAGGTCGGATGAGTAGGAACGCATTCGCCGTGATCCGAGGGCCACGGACTGAGGGATAAAACCATATGAGAAAACCTCAGCCATTTCTCTCGTACTCTATTACCACTAGCAGCCGCAGTCTTTCCCTAACAAAGCCATGTAGGAATTGAACCTACCACTTCTAGAAAATACAACCAGCGTATGGCCTGTTCACATTGGGGTTTTTCAGTGTTTGTCTGGTAATGCACAGCTCTTCTCTCGACATACCTGGGATGATCGTTGGAGGCTTCGTTGAGAGGCTGCCGAGGGAATGTGCTGGAGAAACGAAGACGGTCGAGACCCGTGGAGCTAGATAGGGGATCTGATGAGTCAGTTGCCTTTCTACTCGGCTCCTTTCTCCGGAGAGAAACGGATCCTAGGCGCCACCACGAGAAAGTGCAGAATAGGACTTGACGCCCTGGCGCTGGGCTTGTGCCTGAGACTTAAAAATAAGTAAATATACAAGTCACGCTTAACCGCATACATCAGAAAAAAATTGAAATATATAACACAATATAGAAGGGCGTCAAGTCCTATTCTGCACTTTCTCGTGGTGGCGCCTAGGATGCGTTTCTCTCCGGAGAAAGGAGCCGAGTAGAAAGGCAACTGACTCATCAGATCCCCTATCTAGCTCCACGGGTCTCGACCGTCTTCGTTTCTCCAGCACATTCCCTCGGCAGCCTCTCAACGAAGCCTCCAACGATCGTCCCAGGTATGTCGAGAGAAGAGCTGTGGATTACCAGACAAACACTGACAAACCCCAATGTGAACAGACCATACGCTGGCTGTATTTTCTAGAAGTGGTAGGTTCAATTCCTGCATGGCTTTGTTCAGGGAAAGACTGCCGCCGCTAGTGGTAATAGAGTATGGGAAGAATAGCTGAAGTTCCTTCTCTATGTGAGATGTCGGGCAATTACGATGTGAGAATAGTAGGCGATTTATATTTATGATAACAAAAGGTATCACCATAATTATTATGATTTGATTTGATTTAAACCGATCAGATACCCTACGGGCCTATACAGGACTATACACTGTATTAGTTACACATGAGGAAACGTTTTGATAGAGACCCCTTAATTTAAACTGTTGAGTTCTTTGGTGTTAAAAACTTATCTATAGGGAGCGCACTCATACTGTTTTGTCCAATGTAAATTCTATTCCAGACAAACGACTAGACCTTTTCCTTATCAGAGCCTCCTCTGCTTCAGCCATCTGAAACTGTTGTAACCTTCTCTAATCTAAAATCTACTGCGTTATTTCGTCCCATATCTTCAGGGCTGTTCATCATAGCTTCCAAAGACCGAGTCTTGGCTTTTTGCCAAACTTCTACTCTTCCCTTGGCCAACTTGAGGCAGACCATGATCACGTGCTTGGAATTTTGAGTGCCACGGCATGGACCCGTGAGGCTAGTACTGGCCGCGCTAGAACGTATTCTATTGCTTATTCGCGAGGCTGTACACATGACATGGCGGAGAATCATATTCAACATCACTCATGTACACGAGGTTGAAAACAGAAGGAATAATGGTTACCAGCGGGATCTGGGAAAGGCAAGAAAGATGCTCCCTAAATTCTCTCGGTGGGTTAGAAGAATTGACTTAGTTTGACCTTTGGACTCGCTGTAATGTGTACTATCATTAATTGATCCCGCAACATTGAGTTGAATATTGACAGTGACATCTAAGTTTGTCACCTTTGGGGACTTTACTACAATGTAAAAAGAATTTAGGCGCGATATCCTCACTCTTAATTAGTGTTGCCACACTGCTTTGGGCCCTTCTCAGGTAACGGTGAATTGATACGGGAGTTCCCCGGAAAATCATCTTTTTATTTGCCTGCTTTCTTTACTGTATAAATATTGGCTGCATTCTAACTTTCATAGTGGACGACTGCCCTAGTTTCGATGTTCATGCTGTGTTCATGTCGCCAAGAAGTCGCCCACTCTTGGTATGCGGCCACTTATACACATCTAGTTCTTTCTCATAATAAACCCTTCTCCACCAGATGTTCTAAACTCCTCGTTTCTATTCCTTTCCCGTTAAAGAGATACTTGATGTTCAACCTTTCCAATTTTTTTGTCTGATTCAATGACAGATCGTTCCTATGATCCTTTTGGGGTGATTTTATTGTGAGCCCCGCGTGCCAGACTCTTTTACAATTAAGATATATTTTCATTGGTAATATGGAGGCCTCGTGTTCTAAAACTCTTGTGCTAGAGGACTCAATTCCTCTGCGACTTTTCGTAAGCATTTACGCTGTATTGATCGCAGCGGTTTTGCTACCCTTTCGGGAATTTTGCCTTTTGTTACGACCGTAGCCCACTCTGGAGAGTCATGTGTAAAGGTCACGCTCACTATCGCATTGTACAACAGGTTTGCTTTGTAGGAGGTTTCTCCCTATGTTGACTATGCCAATCTACTAACCGATTAAATTTGTATCACTAATCTATCTGGTAACTTCTGAATGCGAGCATCCCAATTGAGCAATGGGTACGACGAATTGTTTTCAGGGCAAGATTTCTCAAATCTAATGTAGATTTGTGTTTTCTTGGTGTTTTCTCAAGTAGTACCCGACCAAGTTAAAATATTCGCGTCATCGACGAATCTGACAGTTGTTGAATTTTGAAGTCAGAAAGCAGATACAAAAGCATAGCTAAAATTTCGCCAACTTATTACACGGATTAATGTGGCTGACCTACACAGGGATCGAACCTGTAATCTTTTGATTCGAAGTCAAACGCCTTGCCATTGGGCCAGTAGGCCGATGTGTCAGTAATTTCATTTTATTATTTATTATACATTGTATTTCCCTGGTGACGACCTACCCAAATACCTACTAAACTGTTCTTCAAGAGTCCTGTAGCCAAGACCACGCAGCAATTCGAACTATGTGTGATAAACTAATTTCAAGCTCACCGTTGTTTCACACTGTCGGCAACACCTGGACACATGTGTCTCATACCATCTTTGTACTAACTAACTATCTGAGTCAAGGATCTAACATTGTACGGTTTCATCATGCCAAAGAGTTAGAGAAAGAGATATTGGCGTTTCAGTGAACTACAGGGGCTGAGCTAAAAGATCAAAATGAACACTCATTGTAGTAGATACAGAGTCAGAACGTCTGAGTGAAGACGGGTCTTTCAATCAATATTATACTCCTCCAAGAATTTACTTTCACACCAAATAGATAACTGTTCAGGTAAAACCTTTTCGGTCAACGTCCCTAAGCAATTTAGGAGACTGATTGCCCGGTACGATTTCACTTGAGAAAAGTCTACTTAATTCGCTTTTAAAGGAGAATACCTTTCGCAGTTCGCCAAGTCTGCGGGTGGTATCCTTGGCGGACGCATTACTGAACCAAAGCTATGATACTTTCTGAGTCCCACTTCTGCAGAAGACGAAGGGTGCGAAAATTGAGTCTATCCAGACCCAGAGCTTTTTTGACTGGCTGATGAAAGAGCGCCCATCGTACAAGCTTTTCATTTACTTTTTCATGTCGTGCTTGGTATCTTCCAGGGTGTCTGGAATTTGCATCTTACAGATCATCTCTTTCTTCTCTTAAATTTCGATAGCAATATTTCCTGTTTTACATCGAAGAGCTAGTGTCTTAGCTGCTAACTGGCTCTTAGTATATTTGAGAGCTGTCGAACGTCGTTCGGTTTCGTAAAAATCTCGCCTAAAAGGTATTCTACGTTCATTTGTTGATGAGTTCCGTGAGTGAAATTCTGGCATTACTTCTTCTTGAATCTGGGTTTTAAATAATGGATTCAAGAGCACCTGATCTACAGATAGTGGGCATTACGAGCCTGCTTATATGATTCGAGAGGGATCAACTGTGTCTTCAATTGTCGGCGAATTATTTTAAAGTCGATCCTTGCTTCATTCAGTTCCTGCGTCCACCATCCTTTGGATCTTGCACAGACTCGGAGTCCCCCAAAATTATGATCCAATTCGTGAATGAATGTATCGGGTCTCGATTGCGCCTCTTCATCAAATTCAGATTTGCTGAACTCGTTATTCGCCTGTGACGGCTTCACACGGGACTAGGGGGAAATCATGCGGTAAACCTGTTACATTTCCTATTACAAGTTGAACAGCTGGTTGATCCTCGATCATTGTTCCTTTTTTTTTTTAAATCACAATGTATTCAGCCTCTAAGCTATGACATGAGATTTAAATTACAAATGTTTTTCCTTTTCCTTGATTGCGCCCTCTCCTACCACCATATTCCCGAAGCCCTACAATGGAAACCAAAAGGAGTGTTATATTAATATGCCTTTTCTTTTTATTTTTTTTATTTTTTTTTGAAGGGTTTCTTTATCCTATCCTTTTTAATAAAAAATTTCCTCTTGAGCGGGCGATTTAGTGGAT
>MCBS01024525.1:0-11548 GCA_003611235.1 Golovinomyces cichoracearum
ACTGAATCTTGGCCCTGAAAGAATATTGCACTCTCAGGTTCGTAGAAGGCACCACGTACAGGTGTTCAGTCTCGCCCTCCGCAGGCGCGTGGCATAGTTGAAACATTATTATTTTTACTGCTTACTTTTCGAATAACATTACTAGTAAGCCACCAAGTACATGCTACTTTGCCTACACCGTGTTTTGTAATATTATCTAATTCGTTGGATATATGTCAAATCACGCGGATGTAACATAAAGCTCAAGTGACAACCTCTAGAATTTTGAGCTTTAAGGGACGGTAATTTTTATAGACACGGGCACAAGAATAACGCTTTTACTGGGGGTGGCAAGTAGTAACTATCTCCCCTGATATCCTGTAACTGTACATTATCAAAGGATAAGGCTTTGATTATTAATCCTCTAAAACTTGGCTACTCTGCTCCTATGCCTCCTTCACAATCCCTGTTCATCAGTAAAACTACAGCAAGCCATCATTCAACCACACACCCAGAGGAAATGTTAGCCCTTTTATTGATAATAAATTGTAATAAATTATCTACTTGTGATAGGAACGAAGTTTTGGACTTCTACATTTCTTCGTGTATTATTCTTTCCACTAAAGACCCATCTACGAAAACGGAAATAGATTCTGTAGCCGGGCCTAAGGGGAAATATTAGACTCCTCTTTCGTCATACTGTATTTGCCAATTCAGACGCTCATATAAATTAAAAAAATTATCTTTATCCGGGTATTGGCTCAGTACTGTTACAAAAAGATCAAAAGAGGCTTCAGGTTGACCAAATAGAAGTAATATATGCTCCACGGACTCCCCGTCCGACGTATCTCTGATTCACAATCGGAGAGGTACTAAACAAGAAGTATTTTTAAAACAGTTAATTTCAAGCAAGATACACCTTGTCAAAGGATGACTCGTTGGTATGCGATGCTTCTGTTTGAACCAAAACAACTCTCCAAAAACAACCTAAGTCTCTCTGAACATATTCTCGCCGTATGGAACCAGTTACACTGAGCTCCTATTTTTCTTAAAAATATAATCAATAAGACACAGGAAGCGTCTGCTCAATTTATACTTAATTTAATAACTGCACAGAACGATATACTCACATCCTGAGAGTTTTAATTTCTGGAACAGGGCATATGCCTATCGTGAAAGGAGAAGCAGGCCTAAAGGAGTTGATTCTGCTTGATCGGTTATTGAGACGCGTGTAGAGACTGGTTTGTATTGGTTGTGGACCTTGACCAAATCGAAGATATGTCGGCAGATTATAGCTATTAGTGGAATTGCAGGTTTCTAACACAGTTCTGTTTTTGACTACGAGTCTTTCTGGCTATTCCAGATATATATCAAAATACTGAGCGTTAACACCAGCACCACGCGAAGGTGAATAGTTTTTCTTTGCCGGTCAAGGTCTTCGGCTGTTGTATGTTGGATAGAAATGATGATGATAATATTTTCAATCTAACCAATCACAAGCTTAGCATCCAGACGACTCTGGCACGAGCAAGTGATCCCTAGAGACTAACTACTACCTGTATGATAAACAAACAGTAAAGAAAACAAAAGCGTAATTTCTAGGTCCGGTGCCGTACGCCTCGCCCACATCCCAGATGTTATCCACCCAGAAATTTAATAGCTATAAAATATTTCAAAAATAATTTCTTCACTTTTCCACATTGTATGGCAGTGCACTGTGCACAGTGACATACTCAGGGCTGGATTTCAAGGAGGTACCCCAAACAAAAGTCACTAATCAACATCTGACAGTTTGTATTTAGGTATAGTTACAGCTTCTACCCTATTTAGTCGAGACTTTGGTTCAAGAATTGAGAGAAATGATAGGCCGACTTTGGACAATGGCAGCCAAAGTAAAGTTAGCTTTTTCCCGGGAGGGCAAGGGAAAGTGTCAAAACTATTTTGTGATTTTATTTTGATTGGGCTCTGTGGGCAAGTGATCTAATCCCTTAGAGGAAGTTGAATTAGGAAGAAAAGTTCGAGGAGTATCCTCAAAACGGTTCATAAAACGGAAGTGCGCCAAGGTTTTGAGGACGCTGATCTCCAATACAGGCTTCGAGGAAAGAGGCGATGCTTTGTTTTAAGACAGTTGCTTCTTCGTTTCTAGATGCAGCTGCAGAAATTATTGACAATAAAATTTCTGTCAGTGACTCGGCTACATACTTTGATGGAGATTAATGTAGCAGAGGTAGGGGAGTGTATAGAAGAAGGTTTGGAAGGGAGAAATTGTTACCAGTTGGGATTAGCAACACTTATATTTGAACTGAAGAAAATTAGTTGGATGTTCGAGGGGAAGTTACGTATCTGCGAGTTATCCTTTAAAAAATTCACTAGGAATAAGTTGCAGAGATCATTACTACGCTATGTGTATACCCCGGAAACATCGCCAAGAATCTGGGATTGCTATTCCAAAGAACTGATCAAATACCACGGAGATCTTCATAGTTCGATAAACTTCTTTGTTACCTCTTCTAAAACAGGAAGATTTGCCTTGTGTTATCTTCTATAGAATCGCATAGAGCCTTTTCATTGGGCATCTGTGTAAATCATGCTTACTCATGTGCTAAGTAGTAAAAAGAGTCAACTCATGTGGTTTATTTATCACGACTTAGTAAGTATGACGCTAGAATCTACCTCTGTATTTCTTTAGTTCTGAATAAAAGACAAGAAATTTTTGACGTGCACATGTGTACTTTTGCTGAATCGCCATCATCAGGTTTTGAGAAATAAGAGTTAAAGAATATATCAAGTTATTGGTATCTCTGTGTGTTGGAATAAATGAAGACTCTCTCTGAAATATGAAATATTAATTATTAGACTTATCGTATAACTTTTCTCCTGAGAAGATTCTTTCTTCTCACTATCTACGCCTTCATCAGTAAGAGAATGACCCAAGACCAACTCATTGTTGACTTTAAAATCATAATATGCAAACATTGCCTTTCAGGTTTCATCATTACGGTGAATTTAACATTAATCATGTCAACGGTGTATTACTCTATCGCACGATGAGTTAGTCGCAATCAATGATATTTGTTATCATTTCCCTCAACTTACCAAATACTTTCTTCATTCTCAGCTATCTCAGCAAAATAATTTTGATGCGACTAGATCGGCGGCGGGCTGTTGGCATCCTGCAATTCATCCTGAGTTGATTTTAATTTTTGCTTTTTCTGTGGTTTCGGGGTAGGCAAAGAATTTTTTCTCTTGAGTTGTTTGGGAGTTGTAGCTCGAAAATTCTCTGGCTCATTCGGAGACGACGACTCATATTGATTGATAAGATACTGAACAATTTCTTGTAGCTTCATTTTTTCACTGTTAGGCACGTTTTGCATTAGGCGTGAGAAGGCGATCCGTAATGCCAATTTATTGCTTTTGATACATGAATTCTTTGTCTTCTTGATTTGTACCCATGGAATTTTACTGATTTGTTTGACTCCACTTTCTCGAATCGCATACAGTAACTGAAGCTTTTCATTAGGTGACATGAGATAAACTACTTTTTCTGCTTTATCCAATCGCCATTGCGTTCTTGAGAGTGGTTCGGAGTTGTTTGAGTCTTCATTATCTGTCTCGTACCTCTCTCTGATCGCCCTCCACTTAAGAGAGCATTGAAGACGGCTTCGGGTATGGCCCAACATTCTGCTAATGGTTTGCCAATCAATTAATTGAAGATCGTCTACCTCAGTTGCACCATACTGGCTATGGTAATTGTCGAGATATTCTTTGACAACAAGCCTAAGCTTTTCCTCTTCTTCAAACTCCCATCTCACTTTCCTCATTCTGTCTCCACAAACCAGATAGTTTCTCCAGCGATCTCGACAGTCTTCAGGAAATCGACTCATGATTTCTCCAATTTTCTTCCATTTCCCAGGATACTTTTCATGTAAAGCAGACAATTCTTCATCTTGGTCAGCCGTCCATGAGCCACGAGCTTCATAGTTGTGGAATTTTCGCCTACAAAAATTTATGACTTTCTGCTTGGGGAGATGGGGCAGGCTATCGCTCACAAATTTCCATAGCATTCTAGAATCCTCACTCTTTTTGGCATCTTTTTGGATGATTTCATTGACGGTCGATTGTTCCATACCTTCTTGATCCCTGAATGAAATAATTGCTCTTGAAATTAGTTCAATATCTTCGCGAGACAGCCGATTTTCATTGGCTTTAGACACAGGAGCCACTTTTGGTGGAGATATTTTCGGCTTTACTGGTACCGTAGAGTTTTTTCGAATTGTCGGCTGAGAGTACTCCGTGATACTCTTCCCATCTGGCTTATTTCTTGATGGTACAGATGTGCATTTTAGTAAGGGAGTAACTTGACTTTGTTGTTTTCGTTTATTTTTTGTGCTTGTGCTCACCGCCTGTGATTCCGATGTTGTCCCAGGTGATGAATACTGAGGCACTGGTGTTGAGAAGACATCGTTAGTAAAAGTCTGCATGATGTGTAATAATCATGTTCGAGCTTGACAACAGCTAGAGTCTCTGTGTCGGAAGTTCGATAAATATAGAGGAACCTTAACTAAGTTGTAGTCTTAAACCCTAAATTAGAAGTCTCCATTGGTGCGCTTAAGCTTTCTACCAATAGAAACCTCTAATTACAGGGTTTAAGAATATTGCTCTACTAAGGTTTCACAGTACAGCTGAAAAGGAAAATTTGTAGGATCTATGGCTCCTAACCTTAAACAGCGAAGAACGTCACGGTCATACAACCAATCAAACACGTTATAGTATATAAGTAGTCACTCCACGCTGGAATTGCAATGTGAAGAGCAGCTATCTACATTCTGATCCATTCCGAAAAATAATAGATGCATAAGATCATGACCACAATTCACTTCATTTTGTATCTAATCGAATAGAAATTTTACTTTCTCGTCGAATTCGATCTTTCTATTCGCAAATGGTGCGTTAATTCATCTCCTAACACATCTCCTGCCTCAACGGTTGGTTGAGATTTTCTTAAATAGCTATTGGTTGCTCCTCTACGGATTGCCAGCCGCTTACCATATATGAATTTTAATCAATTCATATCCGTCATGAAATCAAGGACTAGCAGCACGGGTAACCTCGCCTGTAATCTATCTACTGGTTCATGAAAAACCTCTAGATTTTTTCAAGTCTCAGTGGGAAATCCGAGTTTTTTAGGCTCGTAAAATTCTCATCTGAAAACTCACGGTTTTGAGTATACATCAAAGAAGGAAGAAATAATTTACAAAGCCCGGAGTTTGGTCTATGGAAAAATACAAATTTAATTGTTTTATAAAAGCAGAAAATGAAGAAGGACATGTAGTCATGTCGTGGGACGGGAGAATAAAGAGTGTCTCGATGGGCCAATTTTGAATATGTTTGTGGGCGATTAGACTGGGGTCTGGAACATGCTGCTAAAGCTCATGAAAAGTTCGCGCCACATTTGCTGCGGCGGATGCAAATTTAAGAATACTGATCAAAGTCAATTCGAATTTGCGTTAGTGAATCTTTAAGTGGAAAGAGTCAGGTAAACAAGCTGGTCCCATAGAACTGAACCCCGATAATATCTTTGTAATTCCAAGTTTTCGTTTGCAAGGTATAATGGAGTATTTTGGCAACAATCATCCGATTCCTATCTCACTGATGCAGAACATGTGCCTGAAACGTTAAAAACTAAACAGTCCAACTTTTTTACTAAAGGGAAGAGATAAGAAATTTACCTATGAAACTGTCTAATAATGAACGCTATTTCAAGCTCTGAAGTGATCAAATCTTGGTACAGATAGAGAACCAAAGAAAACATCGCTGGATAACAGAGAGTGAATCACAGCAATCAAAGCAGTAATTCCGAAAGGCTGGACTGTACCATCAATCGTCTCTGCAGCTAACATCTATCAAGTAAATTAGGTTCACAATAGCCTTCCTAGGCCTTGGCAGATAGTTATTTGCGACAATAGTCGAGGAATTAACAATTTTGGTGCTCAGTGAATCCGTCGTATCTGATACGTGTTATGCCCACCGGTGGATGGCCAGCCTGTCTCAGACCTAGCCTCGTTAAGCGAGATTAGTTACGTTACCCGACAAAAAACACAATTACTTTCTTCCTAATGTCAATTATTCGGGGTGCTTATCATTATCATTACAATTGCACTGTAAAAAAGAACTTCACAATGTACTACAATATATGAAACAAAAATCTCTGTACAACCCGTCAAATTCCCCAAGTACTCCCGCCTCCAATACCTAACTGTCTCAAAGGACGGGAGGGGTCACTAGCAGAAATCCTATTACCAACAACCTCCGCCGAAGCCAACTGGAATTAGGTAGCAATCATAATGTTCCAAAACATCGGATGAATCCTTGATAATACAATAAGCGTGTTCATTTTCCACGGTACCCTCCCAGACCCCTCCGCGAATTTGTTATGGATCTTACAAGGGTGGTACGCCGCCTATTCGATAGCTACATCAAGGGCTGTAATCGCCCTACCAATCCATATTCGACATCGCAACAAGCTCCAGCAACCCCAGAAAAGAGTGCCATTGTCGCCACTCCCGTGTTGAAACTCCCGAATCGTGCCTTGACTTATGCCCCCATCATCTCGTCTGCGCCTGCATCCAAGCAAAGACAAAAGCTAGTCGCTGCTATTTAATGACATAATTCCCCAAAAAATTAGAAGATCCTTCAAGCTCTTCCAATCTTAGAGCTCCTATCCACAACCAACTTCATGTCAGAGTGACTTCAAGTCATGCATCCCTAAATATGTTACCCTACATAATATGAAACAAATTAGCTTGTTTCTTAAAGCCGAGTTAGTTCGAGAAGTTCAGATGACAAAAACTGGCTTTGCAATATGTCGGAAATCCCTAAAAGCCCATGAATGTCTCACCGCTCGCAAATACGACATAGGTAACTTTCATTCATCTGAAGGCCTTTGCAAAGTAGAAAAACTCACAAACCACGTACCTTACCTTATTTATGGCGTCTTACGCTCTTTTCAAGGATAAGATGGCCCCTAAATTTTTCTAGTCGAAATAACCGGCATAATAGTTGCCTAAGCTTTCAGAGATCTCGCTGGTGTCTCTCTATCCAGTATTTTAGAACCACAAATTTTACTTGAAGCTCAATACGGAGCCTATAAAAGCTAGGTTGCACTCCCCCCTGGAGGAACGCAATCTCTTTCCCAAAATCTCCCACTCGATAGTGTTCAAGTCTGAGCAGAGCACCTTCCCAAGAGGATCAGAGCATCCGGAAGATCTCCGCTGAGCTAGCTGTGTACTCTATTTTTATTACACGTCATTTCTATTTATATTTTGTTTTTGTTTATTGTGCTGCTTGAGTCAAAAACCATCTAACACACTAGGCTCCTCTCTGAACTAGGCCACAACTTGTACAGAACTCCTATTTCCCTTATACTACAGACATAAAATCATTGATACAGTGAACCTCTACGAATAATCATTCGGCTCAGTTTTACCCGTAGAATCCCACCACTTATTCTACTAGGAACTAATCGCCTCAAAACAAAAGAAAAAAAAATGAGCAGCTACAAAAGCTATATACGCTGGAAAAAGTCTCAAAAAACATGCAACTCTGACCAAGCCAGGCCTAGAAATCAAAGTCATACAAGGTGCGTATGTTCGTCTGTATCTCCCTCATATCTCACAACCCAAATATCCTTCTTCTACCGACACCGCTAGCGCTCAGGTAACGGTGCTCATTCTCCAGAAGGCTGTAGAATGCCACAATATTTGAAAAACTATAAGAATCAATCATAAATTCAGGGGTCGACTTAGTCTGATCGGTCATTACCGTATCGGAAGCAAGGTGTGGTTCGGAAACTCATCGGATGCTTCTCCCCCCGTGACCAAGTGATATTTGCGCGTTTTTTTGGCTCTGAAGACGAACTTAAGGTTTGTAGAGCACACCACAAACAGGTAGAGACTTCGACTTCGTCTCCCTTATGTTTTGTGGAAATGTTCTTTTTGTTTTCCTAATAACAGGATCAAGATAGTAGCTACCGGTGAAAGGAAATTCTCACATAAAAAGGATAGAATATCTGTAGATAGAAGTTATTTACGCTCAGTCTTTTGTCGTTAGAAATATTTTTGGAAAACCATTATTCCGACCCCCAGCACCGTTTAGTACCTTTCAGAACCCCCTATTATCCTTTGGCCCCATTCATTATCCTCCATCCTCACTCTAATCTCTTAGAGTCATCCCACAGCTCACCTTTTGGGCTCGACACTCTGACAGCACCTCAGTGTGACAAATATTTTAGATGGTACAATGAGCCTAGTTGTGTTAAAGCCCCTCGCTGAAGATTGTGCGGCTCTACCCAGCACATCCAAAACGGCCAGAAAATCTGTAACCAAAAAAACCTCAATCGATGGCATCCTAAGTGTGCCAATTCCAATGTACCTTATATTCCTTACTCTCTAGAGTGTCATCTCCAACTTAGAAAGGATAACTCCAAGCCAGCAGAAAACAGATTGCACAAATCAGAATAGCTTTCTCGGCTACTAGACTTAGATCGAAAGCCGCCTATCGTGAGATGATCTCTGGAAAGCTTCTTGCTACAAAACTTGCTAAAAATAAGGTTCCTGAGACTATGGGCTCTATAAATTCTACTCCTATCGACATTCAAAGCCCCTTCATAGAATCACAAACTCCCACTCGCGGGAGATTCACGGTACTTGAGAACAATGAGAGTGACAACATTACACCAGATGCTCAGGTATCTGTTCATGAATAATTGTCAAAGTTTGGGTATTGATGCCTGGGCAATCATACGAGCAAAGGTAGTTTATAATTTTCTCTGGTCTACTATCTACGGTCCAACTATACTACTTGTAGCTATGGAATAACTTCCAGAATATTCGTCGTTTTCTAAAAAGAAACTTTCAGAGAATTCGATTTAAATTTCGATGTGTGGCTTTAGGCAAGGAGAGCCTTCAAAGCGCTTCCAAATAATTCTGTGAAGCTTGGTCATTGCTTGAGTTGACCTGGTAATCTATGGAGTGTAACCAATACGATGAGAAGCGAAGCATGCCAAATTTAGAACATAAGATTATCATGTGGCAACGAACAGGTCTTCGTCAGGTTTTAAGACTACAATTACCATTATATGCTACAGGACCAGACTCAACTCACTAGCCGTCATATAAGGGGATCGAAGCTTCAGAATCCTGAGGATTATCCCATGGCATATGTCAGGGGCAAATCTCAATGAAGAAATTTGTGTCCATCATCTACTTGACAAGTTCAGCGGCTCCCTTGAATGAGCCGATGAGAAAATTTGCGGTGTATTTGCTGTTACGGGGAGCCTTTGGAAATTTAAATTTCAGTACCGTGCAATGAAATATGTGTGTTTGGGATTTAAAAGCCCGGCGGCTACAGGTCGTTAGATCACCTGCATGGTAGAAACGCTCGTAGTACGTTGCAAAGTCTCTGTGTCCTGAACGAGCTGCATGTATATGTGCGACTAAAGAGTGGGGGAGTAATTTCTAGCGGAGAGCCTAAAAAGTTATCATTATCGAGTCTTCTATACGAGTTATGTGTGTGCAGCGACCAGTAACTTCAGATCTCATTGTCTAGAATCTCCTTGGCTTGGCGCTTAGCTATAGCAGTATTTAAAGGGAGATTAGAAGAGGAGGAGGGTTGGGAGCCGTATTTAGGGCTTCTTTGGCGGCGCGATCTGCTTCACATTTACCTTGGATGTCTGTGAAGCTGGGAGCCTAGCGTATTTTGACTTCTCCTGTGGATACGTGTGAGAGTCTAAATCATATTGGTCAGACTGAGGCATGCGTAGCAAAGCAGATGAAAGCTTCTTGTGAGGAGCAAGCTGGGGCAGTCAGGAACTGTCGGGTGTTATCTTGGTTGTCTAATATGACCCATAGTTTGTTAGCGAAACGGGAAATTTTGAAAAGTAGGGCTTGTTCGATTGCTGCGGCTACTGTGGTAACTTCTGCGTCGAAAATTGAGAGCCTGGGGTTGAGTGGTATGAGCTTTCGTAAAATAATCGGGCCTGCTTGATAAATTACATAACCACCACCGGCTTAGGGACTTGAAAGTGAGTCTGAGCAGCTTGCGTCTCAATAGACTGCTATATCTTGATACAGAACGCTGTTGGGGATTAGGATAGAGGAAGAGGAACTGGTGATGCGTTTAATGCTGGCGCTCCAACCTTCTTGTAGACTCCAAGGGGGGTTGATTATAGGATCTATTTTTTCTGTCTGGGAACTCAAGGATTCGTCTCATGAAGCAGAAAATATTTTGCTTTATAGTCCTAGAATTTTTTACTCTTCGTGTCAAAGGGTGGTAGGCATCGAGCCAGTGTGGTCAGAGAGCTACTTGGAGACATCTCTTATTCAACTCGATTTATAATGGTAAAAGGACTGCTTCTCGGAATAGGATAGGTGTAGGGATTTTGAGATAGAAAGGAAGTATGACTCTTGCGCAGGTTAGTAAAACCTTGCGGATTTTTTTGATATGGCCTTCGACTCGGCTAGAAACGGTGCGGCTCTCAAGTGTTAATCTGCTTCATCCTGACCACCATGTCTCAGCACCGTAGAAAAGAATTGGGAGAATACAAGCTAAAGTGCCCAGTCGTATAAGTTTCAAGAGGGAGCCTCTCAAACGATTATTAAGACTTCAGGGAGCATTGGCCGCCCTTAGCGCCTTGCCCGCAAAAATACGCACATACCACTTAAAAGGTAAGGTTTTGTCAAGATGAATTCTTAGCCATCTGATGTAAGGGCGAGACAGATTCTCTGAGACTGCGATACTTTCGTATGCAACCGAGGATATTTGAGGGAGTTTTGTCTTCTCGATGGCGGGAGAAGTGTTGTAGCCCAGACTTTCATGGATTTGAGGTGATTCCTTCCTTTTAGCCCCATGATAGAGCTTTTTCTAGAGATAACTGTAGAGAAGCCCAATTTTATTCGAGTATTTTGTTGATGGCTAAGATAGCCATATCGTCTGCGTATCAGAATCGGCTTAACTTTTCGTTAAGTTTGAAGAATGGAGAAATGTTTGGTGTCAGAGAGTCGATCTGTGTAAGTAAAATATGGAATAACCTCGAGAGATGAAGGCAAGTATTGTCGATACTGAAGGGGGCTAAAAGATAATTAGGGGCTCTGGAAGGTACTGGATGTTTAAGCTAATGGTTTTCTGAAGATGATGTTTGTGACAAAAGACTAAGCGTAAAGAGTTCCTATCTACGGATATTGTTGCAGTTATGAGCTTAAGGAAGTATCAATAGGCATTCTAACCTCGTGTGAGCGATTATGACTGAGAATTGTGGAAGTAATATTTTCAATGGAAGAAATATTGTTTTGAATGACTTTTTTACAAATGTGTGGAGAATTCTCGCTACTTATACTTATTTGCGGCCACTAGTCATATTGTAGGTTGGACTGGACTGGACCTTAACCTAGAATCATAGGAGATACGTAACAGAACTTACGTTGACTTGTGTTGTTATGTCATTTGCGTCTATTCTCTTGTGAACGCTACTCGCTTGGTACAGATAGATGATTTACAATGATGTGACTTGACG
>MCBS01024526.1:0-11574 GCA_003611235.1 Golovinomyces cichoracearum
AGTTTAATTAATTTAGGCCTCAGCCTAATAGATATCAGGCCTTAGGCCTGTAACAAACTACTTGTTTTGCTGAGATACCAATTTCAAACTTAATGACTTCGAATACCATTTCTGGTGTGACCTTCACAATCGATCCATCGATGCACTTTATCAACCGTGGAACGTGTTCAAGAACATAATTTAACCACTTTTCTGCCTATTTAACTGTACCACCAAGAACAGCTGTAATTTCTGGAGATTTTCCTAATATTTTGGCAGCTTGGTCTGCATCAGCTGGCAGAAGCGCAAATCCAGACCTATCATGTTGTACTCCTTTGAGCTGGAGACCATTCAGACTAAGCCTTTCTGTTAGAGCTGCTTTAACTGCGTGGATATTATTGTTCCGACTGACATAACCTTCTGGTTAATGGATGAAGATTCTATTGTCTGTGACATTATCGGATGCTCTGGGACATTGGTTTGTCCGAGCTCTGGGTTGAGACTCGGCTAACCTGGAGGACAGTACTATTTTAGGGAGATTGATGGCAACAGCAGCATAGAAAGGTGCGTGAATGGAATTTTCTAGTCCAACTTTCTGGTGATTAGTTGATCTGCTTGACGGATTGCTGCTGGTGAAACTTTGAATAATATCTACGATACGCTCAGCGACTTGTTGAGCTGGGTGTTCATGAGCACTATCTTTGAAGCTTGCAGTAGCCTGGTCGAGCGCCCTAGAAATAGTGGAAAGAACTGTGTGTTTAGCCTGAAGTTTCTTAGAGGCTGCATCAAAGGCGGCTCTGTTGTCTGAGTGAGGGTAGCCTTTGGTTCATCTTGTGTTACATGAATCGGGTCCCTTGTCGTACCGGTAGTTGTATTCATATATGATAAAGCACATGGAATTTGCTGAGGAAGTCCAATTTTTTCTTTTGAAGTGGTCTACAGCTTGGGGAGGATGTAGAGAAAGGGTCAGACCGAGACAAAGGCGTAGGTTTCACGGGAATATGTGACGTGTCGACATGGTCCGCCATTGCTCTGAGAGAGCAGGAGAGGAGCTAAAAATAAAAATTGAGTTCTAAAAACCATAAGAATCTAATGATGGCATCGTGGATCAAAAAATTTTTGTGTATTTCTTAAATAAGGGAGAAATGTCGCAATTTGTAAACATCTAGGTCTTTGTATTTTCACGTGATGTCTGAACGTAAGATCCTTGTCAAAGCGAATTCCGAGCTACATGAGATACGGTTTATGCGTGTTCTCTGTCGGGATAATTAATAAAGGATGTGCAAACAGAGTACATGCATTCATACCACTAATGGATTATAATTATAAACTTACGTACCGTACCCTATCACTCGAAATGGAAAAAAAAAATTACCACAAAAACTCCAAAATATTCTTAAACTTTAACACCAATATTTTCTTTCACTTCTAAGCTATACAAGCCAAGAATTAAATATCGTAATAGTTTTCATGGAAAAATTGAAAATTTCTACTAACTGACATATGGGTTATCTTTAACGTTCATACAGTGATGGCTAGCGCAATTATTTTTATTTGTGATAAGATGTGTCGCGGTAATATATTTCCGATTTCGATTGGTAGGCTACTGTACATGTACATTAGTTGTTTCTAAAAAGGAAAAGAAACTAAATTTTTATGCGGTCTAACATAGCTAAATTAGTCCAAGAATATAGTATCGATTGGAAAGCAGAGGTTGAAATCAAGCTCACTCCACGAAGTCCCTGAAGACGAGCCGGAGGACGAAGTATCTCGAGGAAAGATATGAATAGATGCACAAAGGAACGAGAGAGAGAGAGAGAGAGAGAGAGAGAGAGAGAGAGAGAGGACACACGAGTGCATTGCTTTGACTTACACGTTAGCCAAGTAAAAATCGATCAGCTAATTGGATTCCATCTACAGGTCTAACAAAAAAGTTCTCGTGTACGTGTAACTAGAGTTTTCGTGGCGGTGACAGCTCGAAGTATATTTAACCAAAATGATGTATATGAAACTCGCACAATTTGAGCTTTATCGTACCGTTCTTGACTCTTTAAATAACAGCCCCATATAGGAAAGGACTTCGCACCGCTCGCAAAAGTCATGCATAAACTACATATCAATACGCCTGACTATGGCCATAAATATCTTATAATATACAAAATTCTAATTTAAAACTGCACTATCCAGATCATTTAGAATGCCCTGAACCTCCCTGACAAGCGATCTTCTGAATTCTCTTGATTCATTATCTCCTTCAACCTCCACAGCATCTAGTTTAAGAAGAACTTCGTTCATAATAGTTTCGCTTAATTTCTTGTGTTCAAATTCCCTCTTTTTTGTATCTGGTGGTGGAGCAGCGTTAAACTGGTTACAGAGCGGTAATATATTCGAGCGGAAGTGATCTGATAGGGCGTTCAGTTTATCCATTGGGCCTTGGGGTTTTTGAATGGAAGCAGGGCGAACGTTGATTGCAGCATTCTGGTGAAAGATGTCGGATTCTTTATTCTTTAGAGCAGCCTTCTTTCCCTTTTTGCCACGCTTTTTTTGTTTCTTTTTCGTGCCCTCCATGTTTTCGGAAACATCACAGGGATTATCCAAGATATTTGGTGACTCATCTAAAGTGCAAAGTATCTCAGAATGACTCTTAAGGCCATAATCTCTGCAGGACTTTGAGTTATCATTTAAGTCCTGGCCTTTATACAAAAGCTTTATGTCGTGATCAACCACTTCCTTCAATTCCATTATAGATGCTAAACGATTCTTCACATCTCGTACTTGTAATTTCCCTTCTTCGATAGAATTTGCTGGAAATTTGATGGGATAATTGACACCTTTACTCCTTACTACTAAAATATCCTCCTTTGTTTCTATTCCTGACGAGAATTGGGGTTTTTGAGAAGGGTCATAAGTCCGTTCAGGAGATTTGATGTCTGCAGATGTAATGTAGGAGTAATCATCCTCAGTGACATTCGGCAGGGAAGCTTTACTTCCAAATGGCGATGATAGCTTCGGTCGACTGCCGCTCCAAAATGAACGAGCCCAGCTGGTCATGGAGATGATAATACTAAAAAGAATTAAACTTATCAGGGTAGAAACGACTATGAAAGTTTTTAAGTCAGGACGAGTCTTTAGATCTACAGCGAGGGGCTGCGGCAGGCAATTGAAGATAAGCCCTGAGAAGATTTGGTGAAAATATATTTTCAACGACTCAATTGATCTGGGTAGAGAGATAGGGGAGCTAACTTCTGTAGCCTGCAGTTCTGAAGTAGATGCCAGCTTGTTCAATCCAGGCCACTCTCAGAGCAGCAGGATCAGTATGTTCGAATCAATTGCCTCCGCTAACAAGACAGTTAACAAATTATTTGTGCCGAACAAAATCCGCAAGTAATTGACTGGCTGCCAACAAGAAAATTTTGCTCACCCTGGGATTGTCGAGCTGTGTAAAGAAAATAGTCAGCTGGCATGAGATTGTACTTTCGAGTAAAGTGGTCAGAATCGTTCGGCGCAGGTGACAGGATAATTTCGCATGACATCTCAGGAGTGAGTGAGCTTGATTGGCGTGAAACTCTAATCATAATCCTTATCTGTTAAAATAAATCGAATCGTAGGAGAGTCAGCACAAAGTAGAGGTATACTAAGCAGCCAAGACACCACGAACTTTGCTACATCTTCGACATGCGTACAGAACCCAGCGCGTGAGAGCGTAGGAACAAGTTTATCTTTAAAAGATAAAGGTCATCAATATAGATGTCCAGGCTCAGACGACGGAAAAGAGCATTCCAACCCTCCCATCCCATGTATATCTCCGATACTCATTTCTTGCTCCCTTATCACGCCACCACCAAGTCCGACTATACAATAAATCCTAACATAGCAGAACCAAGCCAACACATCGTTCAACCAGTTCCCCTATCATAGTGTGCATCACCCTCTGTATCTCTGTCCATTGAGTAAGTAGTATCCACAATCGAGCGCAATCATTTCCCCCCGAGAATTCTCTGAAATTCTCAAACCACAACGGCGTTGTGAACGCACTTAACGTGCACGTATGATGATAAGCACAAGTATCATCACTGATTTTGAAAGTACAATTAGAAAATCGAAACAAGAGACAGAAAAAGAGGTAACTAAGACCAATCAAATTTATCTCTGAGAAGCAATCGTAAAATATGCAGCCTCCAAAGTAGACCCACCTCCGCCTCCAGTACTTGCATACTCTCGACCGATAAAAGGTGACGCTCCTAGAAAACATTCAAGGCCTATTAAGCCAGTTCATGTTGTGGTATCTTCGGTAACGGCAGCCCTTGGCCGAGCACATGAGGCCTCTAAACCCCTACACAGTCAGCCAATTTTTTTTTCCAATACCGGTGGAAGTAAAATCTCTCGGGCAACGGCAGGTAGAAATACAGACAAGAACGCACGCGTTAACTCTGTAAATAACGCGGCCATAGAATCAGGTTTTCTACCTTCGAAACCAGCCCTACAAAAATTAGACCCTAAGGCATCAAAGAATGTCAGAACTTCAGTTCATCAAGATCAGCGGCTTTTCGTCCCACATCCTCAGGACCACGAACGGCGAAAGTTATCACCGGCAGTGTTCTTGAGAAATTAGTCAATTGACCCTTGACATCATCATCCTCGATAGGCTTAATAAAATCAGTGCGCTCAAGCTTTGCTCCAAGTACATGCAGTACAGCAGCTCGAAGTACACTTTTCAGGAGGCTATAAAGTTGATCCAAACAGGGGCTAAACTTGAACCTACAACAAATTGGATATCTTTTCTTATACCTAACATCCTAAAAGCTATCAAAACACTGCAGGCTTAACAAGAAATTGTGGGAGAAATTATAAACAAAGAGAAAGAGTGGGTCCCATCGGTGCGCCTATCGAATGTAAAGTATTATACTTCTAGCAGAAAAGGGGCCCCATGTTCAAGCTGGATGGCCCTATTTTCCGAAGCGCCATTGCAAGGATTAAGAGTTTTTGATGAGTCAAGACAAGCCAATGCGTTAAAATACAGCAGTTCATGAACTTCTGTAAACGCTGCCAGACATACCAGCGATCAAAATTTTGCTCGGGAGCGCCCTCGTGTGGCTCAACAATGCATTCTCAAGAAGCATGTCAATTACTTACAAAATGTAAGAACATGAGGGAGCTCACCTATCTGATAGCCATAACTGTCCGGTTCGACACATACGTGTTGGAAGTTGAACAAAAGAGTAACTAAAGGTTTTTCTCCAACTTGGGGAAAGAGAATATCAAGCTGTAGTCCGGGGAAAGACAGCCGAGATACCTACTAAAATTACAGCAGAGACTACGATTGCAGAGCATAATTATATGGAAATCGAACCATCACCTGCAGAAGGCTCGACGGCTGGTGCATCATGTTTATGAAGGGCAACCTACAGGACTATCTTACCTCCCCACGTATACTTGGATTTATGTCAATCAATGTGGGAAGAGGAGAAACTATGCAGTACATAGCGTTAACTCGCGGATACGAGCTCCAGCTAGATATCTTTCTAATGTAAGAACTTTGGTGGTCGATTCACGCAAAAATACATCAATTTTTTGATCGGTAATCACCATTTGGTGTATTCAATATACGACCTAGAACCGTCACGAGCTCATATTGTCAAGTAGAAGGAATCAAGAGTTCAGCAGAGAAGAATTATCTTACTTATGTCATTACAGGAGAGCCTACACATAGAGCAGGAAATATCCTCAATTTGGCGTGGTTAACATGGCAGACACTAATGCATGGATAGATTAAGATAAAAAAACGACTAGTGACTACCTTCCTAATAGCGGGTCTAGGCTCAGTCAGAAATCTACTTCATTCCCCCGAAATAGATCGCCTAGAATGCCCAAGAAAAGGAAACTTCAGCATACGAAATTGGTGCACGGTAGATTCCGCCATATTCCATCCTCAAAATATTACAAAATGCACTAAAAGTAGTTGGTTGGCGGAAATATAATTCTGCTGGAAGATCAGCACCTTGATGAATGTTGGAATATAGGGCTGCTCACGCAGACTATAAATAAGCAGCCATATTATCTGAGCAAACTAGTCGAGCGAAAAAATTCAGATCTAAAGTTACCTCTGTAAAGAGAAGATCCTGTGAATAAAATTCGAAGCCATGAATTTCTTGTCAGAAAATTTTCAAGTAATGAGATGAGGAGATTCCATACAGAATAAATCTTCACCACCTTAAAGGCATGAGGGGTGGCTAATTTTTAACAAACGGGGCGTGCAGTAATACTCCAAGATAGCCTTTTGGTAAGGTACTGCGTATCCGACGACCTAACACATTGTAAACTCAGAGGGGCAGCATGAATTCCATAGTCAAACGAGCTATCAGAAATGAAGTTAGAAGCTAGGTTACAGAAATTAGGGTATTGTTGGAGTCGCTGATGAAATTTCGTTTTACCTTCTCAGAGCCAGCTGGGCCGTATTGGACCGTTTGCATCATAACTATCTCGGGTGTGCCTACAAATAGGACATCATTCAACATGCTTCAAAGTAGTAGAAATATTTTCCCCTCCACAGTCAGGGCGAGATCCTACAACAGCCAAAAGGTGGAGAATAATTGCTCTACTCTCTTGTCCCGGAAAAGGCTTAGAAAGAATCGTGTCAAAAATATTGATGCATCTTGCTGTCAAACGGGACTTGGTGGGAAGACAACGACTCGGAGTATTATCAAGGCGTTCAGTTATTGATACTGATCGAGGCGTAAAAATTGAAATTGACGAGGCCTGCTCCTAAAGATCGGTATGTACATTTGTTACGCCCGACCTTCATGGATCCTTTGATGCGGTTTTACTCAACAGACTGCTCTGGCGAATGCAGTCACTGGGGTGGACCGACTTAATTTTCCTCTGGACAAATTTCTTTCTTAATTACAGAGTACAAGTACACATCCCCCGTGGTGTAACTAGTGCAAAAGAATGTGTTGTGCAGCAGGGATCACCCATCTCTCCTCTAATATTTCTTCTTTGCATGGTTGAATCCATGCAAAGTGAGAGAGAAAGAAGACACTTCAGTTATGCGGACGATCTAGAGAATCTAGAAATTGGGCGCATTATAGCGGAATCAATAGCGGTTGTTCAATAGGAAGTAGAAAACATAAGAGAATGGGCAAATAAAAACGCTTCTTTTTTGATTCTGAAAAGACTAAACTGATTCAGTTTCCAACCCGAAACTGAGATGAGCTCTATGGTATCACGATTACTGGTATTAGTGTCGAGCTAGTGGAAAATTTTCGCTGACTAGGATCTCATCTTGGCTCAATTATCGTTCAAGACATATGTTTCAACATGTTTTTGTAAAGCTCAATAGACTGCTCAGCATATGCGACGGTTAAATCTAGTATTAGGTGTCACTGCTGGTTGTCTACTAACAGCAGTTGAAATGTGTGTAGTACCAGCAGCTTTACATTGAGCAGAGATATTTTGGCCGAGAACGACATGTCCAGCAGCCAGAGGAACCATAACTTCTCAATCTAAGCATCTTTTAATCTAATTGATGAGACTGTGCACTTGGCTTTAAGAGCTACACTACACATCTGGAAAACTACGTTAAGCGCAGTACTACATGGGGAAAGTGGAATTCCTCCAGCCCGAGCTCTTTTAGAAGGGAACCATTTGCGGATGGCTATTAGAATCAATTCACTCGACGACCGACATCCTTTCCGTAGCCAGGCTAGTGTGTGTCCAAATGTGGTTAAATTTGTAAACGAGAAGATAGTAAGACTATGAAAGCGACCAGAGACTCAAATGTCGAGTCTACAACGAGTTTACTGGCAGCTTCCACCCACCATGGAAACTCCAGAAGTACTTTCTTCTCCAGTCTATATCGAAAGTTTAGGAACAAATATTGAAGGGGTAGCAGCTCAAGAACGGTGGGCTATACCAATTTCATTAACAGATATTTCCACATATTTTAACATTTCTTCAGAAGGGCACGGCCAGTCTGCATGTGTTAATGTTCTCCAACGCGAAGGTGAGTCATTCTAGAAAAACTACGGCATTTTTTATCGGTGTGAAGCATATCAAGCACAACTAGCAGGATCAGCTTACGATCTCCAGGCCGCAATCTCTAATAGACAAGCTGGCTAGAAAATTTTTGCGCCATTGCACAACCAAGCAACAGTTAGCTTTCTCCAGACCGAAAAGGCCCCCTCTTGTATGAAGCCAACGCGTACTTGTTACAANNGTGCAGAATTTAGATGGGTGCTAAGTGTTGTGTTCCAGTCATTATACAAGGATATCCCAGCACATCACAAAATAGGTCAGTGCGTTATAATGAATATGTAATTATTGTCATTAAACAAATGGACTCTAATCAAATTGTAAAACCTGGTGCAGCTGCCGACGGCAGGAGCGTCATGCTGCGCTTACAGTCTGGCGCATCTATATCTGGTTATCTCTGGTCGCGGGGACAGTCTAGCATTTGTGCGCCTGTTGAATTTATGAATATGGGTGGTACAATTGGCATACAAATGAAGCACGCATCCTTAGACCCGGATGGCACACCCACGTATGAACATATGCCCAATTATGCTGGGTTCGCTTCTTGTATGATAACCATGAGTGTTAGTATTCCAATTGGTCTAGTTAACGGGCCGGCCAACGCAGTAACAAGTAATGCCAAACGTAGCAAGACTTCGTTGATACCTTAGTATTATAACAATTATTTTACTTCTTATTGAAAGCACTCCATAACGATAATTTGCTATGGCTCATGTCATGAGAAATGCGTTCCTTATTTTAGTTTTAGCCGACCCGAAAGGTAGCACCATAACCAGCGCGACTGATAGTAGGCGTTATTTTAGTATACTTGAAACGTCAACCTCTATAGGACTCGAGACTGACTCTAGGCCTCAAACAATTAAATATGAGGTCGAGTGTCGCTTCGAAGATGTTGCATCTTGTATGCAGCAACCCCCTCTAGGATTTCCTCGCATTGATGGTTCTTACCCAACCGCTAACGTATTATGCGAAGATTTTATTGGGTTAGCCAAGAAATATGCAAAATTTTCTGCGGATTTCAATATATACCTCACTAGGTGGCATGGTTGAATGTATTGCACGCGGTATCGCCACTTATTCGGTCTTCGGTGATATACCTAGTCTAGTTGACCAATAAAAAACGTCTAGTTTTTGGACTAAAAACACGAAGCTTCCCGCTGAAACGTCAAAACATACAGATAATTTATTTGCTCCGCACAGAACTAAACCTTCACATTTTGAGGGGGAGGTAAACTCCAGTGTATCGGCAAATCAACTTGAAATACCGGTAGCCGCAATCCAGGTGATACCACCACTACAAGCAAATAAACTTGAAAACCTAGCGCCCAAAGTTCCTATCATACCACTGATGAACAAGCCACCAGTAGCAATTGAGAAACTAGATATCTCTTTCAGAAAGAAAGCACTGACTGTGCCAACTGATTTATGGCATACGAATGCTCTTTTTAACGAAGAAATACCAGAACCTTCTGATTTTTTCGTCAATAATCGGCTACAAAAATCACCATCACTTGAATCTGACTGTGATAGTGTGTATGAGGACTTAAATGATGAAGAGGAGAAAGAGGAGCAAAAGGCAAGCAAAATTAATGCATGTAGAGAGCTTGTGAATCAGGGGGAGTATCATTCGCCGGTAGAGACAAATGATTGAGAAGCAACAGAAAGGTACGATCAGGTAATGACTGGCTGGGATCCAGTAACTCTAGTTGCGGGACAAAAGCGTAGCCGCTCGCCAGAAGATCAAACAATGCATATCAAGCGAGGGAGACACACGAAAAAGACTGATTATTATAAATTGCATCATAAAAAAGCAGTAAAACAAAAGTCTGACCCGAAATCTTGGACTGAAGCAATGGAGAGTGCAGATAGAAAACATTGGAAACTCGCAGCTGATGAAGAAATACGCTTTTTAGGAGAAACTGGAACTATTCGAATAATTGATAGGAGTAAATTGCCTAAATTTAGAACACTGATGAGATGCAAATGGGTATTTTAAAAAAAAATACCACGCTGACGGCACTTTGGAGAAATATAGAGCAAGGTGGACCGCAAAAGGCTTACTCAAAGACCTGACATTGACTACAATGAAACATATGCACCAACACCAAGGCCAGAAACGGCACGAATTATGGTAGCCCTATCATATTGGTTTGGATGGTATAAACGACAGGGAGACGTTCCAACTGCATTCCTAAATCCAGATTAAGACACTGATCTTTACGTGGAGTTACCAGAGGGATATAAGAAGCAAGATAGAATCTTACTTAAAAAAAAGGTCTCTATGGACTTAAGCAAGTAGTTGCTCTATGGTATGACAATGTGAAGGTATTTTTGGCAACAAGAGGACTCCTACCGACAACATCAGATGTCTGTTTATACACAAACAAAGAGGAGGACTTATTTTTATTACCCATGTTGATGACTTTCAGGTCATGGGACCTAAAACAGAAAAGATAGAAAAACTTATGCGAGCGTTGTATAAGAAGTATAAGCTCAAAACAGTTAAAACAGATCTCTTTTTAGGAATCTACACAAGTAATCCCGAAAAGAATACCCTAAAGTTGTCACAAGGATAGTATGCTCGGAAAGTGTTGAAAAGACACAGGTTAGCGAATTGCAAAAAAGTGGAATACCTATTGGAGCGATTAATGGAACCAAATTCCTCAGAGTGCTCAGCGCATTCAAAATTTGAGTATAACTCAATTATTGGAGGACTTTAATATTTGGCCAATAACACTCCACTAGATATTGCACACTCAGTCAATCATCTATCTCGATTTTTGGTCAACCCATTAGAAGAGCATCAGAAGGTAGCACGCAGAGTATTGTGCTACATAGCCAAAGATCCAAATCAACGCACAACATCCCAAAGGAAAATTGCAAGCCAATATTAGAGGCATACTCTGATGCCGATTTCATGGGAGATTCTACATCCAGTGGGTCAACATCAGGTATACTGAGAAGATTAGAATCGGGGCCAGTATGTTGGAAGTCTCACTTGCAACGAGACGTTGTATTATCTACCACAGAAGCTGAGTATCTTGCCGCTACAGAGACCTGTAGACAGCTACAATGGGTAAAATCGCTTGTAGAAGAATTAAATCTCCAAAATAGTATTGAAGGAGCAATACGTACTAATCTACACGTGGACAACCAATCAGCTATTTCGTCGATCAAAAATCATGATAACCATAAGCGTTCAAAACACATTGCTCTTCGAGATCACTACTGCAGGCACCAGTATGATAAGGGCTTGGTGACAGTTAACTACGTGGATTCAAATCATCAGCTAGCTGACGGTCTAACAAAGGTCAAGTCACCAGTTCAAATTCTATGATATTCATCAGACTTACACACCAGAGAGACGAAAGTTATCGTCAGGGGGAGTGTTGTGTTCCAGTCATTATATAAGGATATTCCAGCACATCACAACATATGTTAGTGCGTTATAATTATTATGTAATTATTGGGGTAGAACACTATGGAACCATAGAGAACTTGTCAATATACTAGTTGTATGCGCACAGGGTGACCATGAAGTATCTCGGAACGTTGCTTAGCCGC
>MCBS01024527.1:0-11575 GCA_003611235.1 Golovinomyces cichoracearum
AGTTCTGTGATGTTATCTCGTACCTCATGAGTGCTGGGCTAGGCCTTAGACGTTAAAATTAAAAAAAAAAAAGTTTATTTATGCCAGAGCACATCATGCGCTCGAAGGCGCGCTTAAATAGAGGGATCTTATCCGCAACATATCATCTGTTCTTTAGACAGAATATAAATTAAAATTGGACATAATCTGGTGAGTATCGATTTTTGGTGCCCCAGTACAGTGGGGTGAAAAGATGACTGCGTTTTTTAACAGTATCTGATGGCTAAGTTTTATAACCTTGCCCCCAAGTACAGGCGTTATTCTTATACCCGTGCACATACAAACTTGTACCAGTATGGGTCTAAGAATAACGCCTGTACTGGGGGGCAAGGTTATAAAACTTAGCCATCATATACTGTTAAAAAAACGCAGTCATCTTGTCACCCCACTGTATATTGAGTTATGTTTGAATTTCGGGGGTCTATTTTCTTAGAGCTCTCCGTTGGGTCTATAGAGTGATACTGCAGTGGTAGCTGGAATGGCTACTTGAGCTTTTTTGTTTCCATGACTGGCGATTTTTGTCCAGGAGTTTATGCTTGATTGAGGCTGTTAGCTAATGTCTGAAGATCAGGTGTTGCTAATGTAATTGTGCCATTCTTACATTAGGGTTTGTGTTCTTTACCATCTTAAGAGCGAAAAAACGTTGGTATTCGTGGGGGGGGGCGTAGTTTGAGTTTAATGATGCGACTCTGATATAGCATTTCTCATGCATGATTGACAAGCTAAGGCCTCATCTTTCTCAGTTCCATCTTTAAACTGAGCGAAGTTACCATTGATACTGCTGATTACGCTCGTACAGATTATAATTCGTACATGCCTGGCGAGTTTGCGTCGCTCTCGTGCTGTGATTACGTCAGCAAGTTCAAGGGGAAGTTAGGCTCAGACTTTTCTATATTCAGAGTGACCCGTTGAGGATTATGTGGGTATCGTGAATGTAGAACGCTTTGAGTGAAGAAACGGTTGTAGAATATGCTAGATTGAGTCTGATGGGTCAATTGTAGAGCATTTAGGGTCCGATAGATGGGCTGAAGAGTTAGTAATGGCAATATCGAAGATTCTTTCACTTGTTATCTGTGTATCATGTTGGTAGTTACGACTCTTTCGGGATCATACACCCGTGACATGCCCTCTGAGTGAAAGGCCAGTTCCTGACCCAGCCAAAAATAAGAAATCATCATAATCCGCTAAACGAATGACTAATCATAAAATTATAACATTAAGCTAATCCTGGTAACTTTGGACTTCACATCCCGAGCTGTAGATGTACAGTTGAAAATCGTTACATGCTTCCTTCGACGGGAAAGGTGTCTCTTTGAAGAAGATGACAACCCATCAAAGTCATGGATGCAAACGAAGAAGGCAGGATAAAGCTGCCATAAAGGCCCAATTAGTCCTGCGTGAGGATACCAAAGGCAATGTGGGTTTAATTTCTCAAGATTTATTTACAGAATTATTTCCTGCTACACGAAAAGGTGAGCAAATGTGGACAAATTTCGAAACGATCTATGGGCTAATTCATGTCTGGAAAATGTAGATGAAGAAAACAATCTGTTGCCTGACGGCCAACAATGTAACTTCATCGCCATAGCTTCATGCGAAATTGTTTTATCCATTGAACTTACACAATGGACGATAGTTCCAATCAAATCTTCCGGTGACTTGGGCACCAAAACTATCCAATTTTCCCCCAGCTCTCTGGCTTTACAGAGCTTCGCTCGTACGCTTCCTCAAACAATTATGGGTCAGCAAAAAGGTGGCATTGGGATCATGGTTCTAGATGTATTTCCACTAGAACTAGACACTGTCATTGTTGCTATTGACAGAGAAACCGCCAAAAAACTTAAAAGTGCTGAGGGAACAATCCACACAGATGAAATACCATCGGATATGATTGCAAATAAGAAGCCGCTTTTTTCTAAAAGCTCCTTATCGGCAATTGTAAGGAAAGCTCTTTCTACCTTGGCAATTATCCACAACGGAGATTTATTCCCCCTTCCTCTACAGCCACATCCCATCACACAGGCACAAACACCACCTGGAAGAATCCTCTCATGTGAACCTGTAGGGCAAGGGGTTCTATCACCTCGTAGTAAAATAATTGTTACTCGGACTCGTAAAAGCCCCAAAGGTATTTCAATTAAAAGACAGCTAGCTGGCCCGGTATCTAATTATATCCTGGAAGAAGATGAAGACACTTCTAATGATCAATTCTATTCTGCAACGGAAGATCCTGACAAGCCGAAGTCAGGTAGCAGTTATGATGGATCCAACACAGAAACAGAAACAGAAACAGGGTCGACAAGTACTGATAATGATGACTATTCTGATGATTCCATGGAGGATATGATTACCTTACAAGCTCCACAACTATTGGCGACACATAATCTAAGTGGAAACTCTACTATGCAGCCTGGAACTCCCCTAACGGTCGGAGAAAGTAGACTAAAAAATGGAATTAAAACCCCAGGCTCCGTATTTTCAACTCTTACTTCTACATCAATATCCAGAAGTTATGCCCAAAAATGCCTTTTCAAAACCCAGCCTCTATTGTTTCCTCTCTCAGATCAATCAATTTATCCTCAACCAAATAGTTTCGATGATAATGAAGCTCGTGTATTTATTGACGTTCGTTTCTTGACCAAAATTGGATGCTTTTCCGGCGATTGGGTTCGAGTTGAAGCCGCCTCAGAATTGCCACTCCACGGAGCAAGTGTATGGGGAGCTGAAAGAGATGGAACTACTTTAGACCTTGATGATAATCAATGGAGGCCTGTCAAAATTTTCGGGCTGCCTGAAGGCTACTCATGTCGACCAATTACTAGGATCCTTTCGAATAAGCATCAAGACAGAAGGCAGTCATTCTTTGAATCGCAAGTAAAAAAATCTTCCAGTCCAACAGCCTACTTTTCACCTATTCTTCTGGCAAACATGAAAAATGTATCTTATTGTCTAATATCAACCTTTAAGCGGATCTTACAGTTTAGAAAAAATGGTCTTCCCAAAATCACAAATAAATCTTCCCCCCCAATTGTGCGGGATCTAGGTCTTGTAAAAATATCAACTCCTTTCTCGAATGAACGCTGCATACAAAATTCTTTATTCTCAGGGCTTCAGCGTTATTTTTCTAGCAAGACTCGAGTCGTAAGACAGGGAGATTTTGTAGCAATAGGTATCGACGAGAATCTTGCTCGAACTTTGTACCAGCCTACTACAGACCCAGATTTAGAGATGGATGATTATCTCCTAAATGATATTTCAGATCTATCGAGATTCGGAAAGCCAAGCAAACCAACAAATGCAGCTTGGTTTCGAATAAATTACGTTGGAGTTACCAGAGAAGAAAACGATGAAACAAATGAAATAGATGGAATTTGGGGTGGAGTTGTTTCCGTTGATGTATCATCAACTAGAATATCTCAATCTGGTAGCGAAAATTGTCGAATACCAAGTAGCTTGGACAGTCCATGGGAATTTTATCTTGGCTTAAAAAATAAGATGAAGTTGGAGAATTCAAATAATCCCATTCCAAAATATGAAAGCCCAACTGTATCCAAACTACAGCTTCGCTTGCGAGAACTTATCGCAGCCGCCACTAGCCCACGTGCTATCTGCTTAAAATTAAGACCTCTGGCTATTCTGATCCATTCAACTCAGAGAAGTATTGGAAAGACAACAATTGCACAACGAGCTTTCGGTGATATCGGCCTACACTTCCTTTCCATTGATGCATATGACATAACAAGTGAAGAAGGAGCGGGGAGTGATATAAAGATGAGTGGCCTCTTTGAAGTCAGAGCTGAGCGTGCGATCGCTTGTGGGCCTGAGTTTTGTGGTTTATTAATAAGGCATATTGAAGTATTTTCTACTGAAAGAATTATCTCAAGCTTTAGCAAAATATTGGGAGATCTTCGGGTCTTAATAGCTACTACAACTGATATTGATAAAGTTCCAGAAGGAATCCGTAGCTTATTTACTTATGAGATGGAGATGACTGCCCCAGATGAGGGAGAGCGCGAGAATATCTTAAAAAGTATAGTTGATAACCAGGAAATCCCTCTTGCTCCCAATGTTGACATCAGCTCAATTGCGATCAAAACTGCAGCTCTTGTAGCGGGTGATTTGGTTGATGTCATCGATCGTGCTGTCTTCGTACGTATACAGAGATTAGAAAAGCTTGCTTCTGATTCATGTGACTTAAATAAAAGAATAACAGTACGAGATATATTGGTAGCTGGTGGTAACGCAAGGTGCATCAGTAAAGCAGATTTTGATACTGCTGTGGACACAGCTCGCAAAAACTTTGCGGATGCGATTGGAGCCCCAAAAATCCCTAATGTTAGCTGGAGCGACGTTGGGGGTCTAAAAAATGTCAAGGATTCTGTTATGGAAACCATACAATTGCCTCTTGAACACCCAGAGCTATTTGTAAAAGGCATGAAAAAAAGATCTGGTATTCTATTTTATGGGCCACCTGGAACAGGGAAGACCCTACTTGCAAAAGCTATTGCTACCGAATTCAGCTTAAACTTCTTTAGTGTGAAAGGGCCAGAGTTATTAAATACTTATATAGGGGAATCCGAGGCCAATGTGCGACGGGTTTTTCAACGGGCACGTGATGCTCGACCCTGCGTGGTCTTTTTTGATGAACTCGATTCTGTTGCTCCAAAACGTGGCAATCAAGGTGACAGCGGAGGTGTTATGGATCGTATTGTTTCACAGATCTTGGCAGAACTAGATGGCATGTCTGATGGAGATGACAAGAGTGGTGGTGTATTCGTCATCGGCGCCACAAACCGACCAGATCTTCTAGATACTGCACTCCTACGCCCTGGACGTTTTGACAAGATGCTTTACCTTGGAGTTAGTGACACACATGAGAAACAGCTTACCATTATTAAAGCTTTGACAAGGAAGTAAGTTCAAACATCTAACATAATCCGAGACCTGACGTTGACATGTAAGCAGATTTAATTTACATCCAAACTTATCACTCGAAAATCTTGTTAGAAAGTTACCGTTTACTTACACTGGAGCTGACTTTTATGCTTTATGCTCCGACGCAATGCTCAATGCTGTGACTCGTCAATCGTCTCTGGTAGATTCCAGAGTATCAGAAATCAACGATAATAATGCCCGGTCGGGGAAGGGTAAAATATCTATTGCTTATTTCTTTGATCACTTTGCAACCGATGAAGATGTTGCAGTAACAGTAACTGAGGAAGATTTCCGGACAGCTCAGACAGGACTGATACCAAGTGTTAGCGCAAAGGAACTTGAGAATTATCAGCGTGTTCGTACTCAATTTGAAAAAATCGAAGATAATGGACTTGATCATCAACAAGATAAGGGAAAAAGAAAAGCCCTCGATAAATTGAACGATGAATAACGACTTAGTAGGGCCTCCTTGAATGGATTTGGTCGAATAAACGAACTGGTCGCCATGAGATAGAAAGGAGGGTGGAATTGGAAGACCTCAACAAGACATAATAGTGTTGAGAATTATCTGACAGGATAGGGTTTTAAATTTAAGGGCTGACTCTAATGAGAGACTTCTTCAGCTCAAATATACGTCCCATCCTAACCAAAATCAAGTATACCATACTAAAAATTTAAGTCAGAGGGATGAATTATCTTACTAGACTCCTCACTCACCTTTTTTTAACTGTATCATTTTCCTCACTTTCTCAATCATATCAGCAACATTACTGTGACAGGCTAGGCCTGGTTGGATGTGGCTCCCTGGGTTTATTCTAGTTAACCATCTTAGTTTTGGTTAGTGAGTCTTCACAGGTCGTTGTTGGGCTCGGTTACAAAGTCACCGAAGTTGTAACCGTAGAAATACGAGGAATTGGCTCGTACGAATACGAAATTGACCGTTTCGAGGAAGAATGGAGAAGTAATTACACAGGTGTCTCGTCATATGGATAACAACTGTAAGGGTCTCAAAGTAATTGTTATTCACAAAATATCTAGAGTTATGTAAAAGAAAATCTCAAATTAAAGAAAGGAAAGATGAGCGAGGAGTTCGCTCTATTTATCATCACAGAATTGTCATAGATTTTTCCTTGCCCTCCTTTTTTTCTCCAACTACTCTCTTCTCCCTATCTCCTATTTGCTTCTCTAAGACTTTAATGATAATTTCTTATTCAGATAGATAGGTTGGGCGAGTTTCATTGTTGGTGAATCGGGTAGTTGGCAGGTCGTTGACGTAATTCGGGTGTCGGTTAATCAAATCTTAGCCGAGGACTGCGATGGACGGAACTTTTCCGGTGACAAAGTTCCAACGGCTCCAAATCCGGCATGTAACGTTTTGCTTCGGCGTAGAAACAAAACATCTAGCTTTCCTTCCAAGTCTTGAGAAATCTACGAGAGGTGGCTCGCGCCGAGATGCAGCAGGTTCCATGGTCTAGAATAATTGATAAAATCTTAACGCATGCTCGTTTCGGATAAAGTGAATTGGGGCCTCAGCTTTGAAAGCATTAGCTCTATGAGAAATTAGGCTCTAGCCTATGACATTACGTCTCTTCTCTCTCGTCTTTTTTTTTCTTATTAAACACATCGAACGCTATTGTTTCTTCAAAATCAATTTCTGGATGACAGGTATGTTTAGCGTACCCTTTCCATTTAACCAGCAATTCGTTCCGTTTTCTTTTCCCAAATTTTCTGATCCTAAAATCTAATATTTCGTCTATTCCAAATTCTATTTCTCCACTATCTACCAGTATTCCTGGTGGGTGTGCATCATCATCGTTTTTCTGTGAAGGTAATGAATTGGTTGCTGCCGGTCTAAGTAAAGAAGTATGGAATTTATTATGAATTCTTCTTGGCGTCTCGATCTCATAAAAATGGAGAGAATTCGGAAAAAACTTTGCAACATTGTACTTTGTATGTACCTGATCTAATTTCTTAGAGGGCCTTTCACTAATCATATTCTTCATGTTTAGCCATACTTTGTCACCTAACTTATAAGAGATGGAGTCTCCTCTCCGCAAGTTTGCATACTTCTCTTGAATTTGCTGCGCTACTGCCATAGCTGTCTGAGAAAATTCATGTGCCTCTCTTAGTTTATTTACGACTAATTACTCTCTTTCAGCTGGCATGTTTTAATTTTAATTTCTTCCGATGATGTTGAGATTGCGCTAGCGTCATAGCCACATGACATGAAAAAGGTACCTTTTTTTGTTGATGAATTTGGTTTGTTATTAAGTGCAATCTATGTGAGTGGAATCCAAATGATCTGGTCATTCTGTCCAAGAGCTACGAATGTCGTTAAGTAGGTCTCCACCTCCTGATTTACCCTTTTGGTAGACCCGTCCGTCTCGGGGTGATATGCTGTTGAGAACCATTGATGAGTGCTCAGCTTTTTAGTAGTGGTGTTCCAAAAAGCATTCTCAAGTTTTGGACCTCGATCACATACGATTGCATGTGATATTCAATGGTGAGGCAAGTAATGTTTGATGAATATTTTAGCGAGTCCTTTAGCGTCGAATAAAACAGGTGCAACATGTATCAATATAATTCCCTTACTGAGACGATCAGTGATTACTAAAAGAACTGAAATGGCTTCTGGGTCCGAAGGTGTTATACTAGTGATGAATTCCATGGAAATCTCTTGTAAAACTTGACATGGTACAAGAAGTGTTCTGAGAAGACCTGTTTTATTATCACGCCAGATAGTTAACCTTCCCCAGACGTCGTAGTTTTTAATGAAGCGTCTTTCGTCTTGGTTATAACCGGGCCAAAATAATTGTCGTGAAATCAGAGAAATATTTGAGTTTCTACCAGGATGACCTGATAGGAAAGAGTCATGTATTTTATTTATTACAGCAGTGGTGAGAGGCTCATAATTTGGCAGCCAAATTCTCTCTCGGTAGCGTAAAACCCCCATTTCGGAGATATCACATTCACCTTTTGCCATTCTTAAATTTAATTCCGATTGGAATTTTCGTTCCCCTTGCTTTATTGTGTGAAATGCATGTAGGTATATTTTAATTACTTCTCCGAATCGCAATGAATCTATCCATAAATCTGAGAGATATGGGTCGTCATGAAATAGACATACCAAGTCTGTAACATTTAGTTTGATTCACTCATAAGCTCGATGGTAAGAGAACTAGTTTCCCAAAGGTTATCCTCGTATCTTTTGTATCTTTGGGAACATCTTGCTCATAGCGAGAGAGAGAATTAGGGAATGCATTTGATTTTCCTGGCCCGTGTTTTAATATGAATTTGAGAGGTGTCAAGAATTCCATCCATCGAACTTGTCTTTCATTGAGTACTTTCTTTGACCCAAATGGCTCCAGATTTTTGTGATCCGTTAGAATAGGAAATGGTTTCTTCAGCCCACGGAGCTCGTTATTGCAGTCTTTGACGTATCTTATTATTGCTAATAACTCTTTATCGTGGATGTCGTAGTTGCATTCAGCTGGAAGATTCTTGGCGAGAAAGAAGGCAACAGGCCTCCAAACGTTACTCACTGGATCGAGTTGTGTCAAAACTCCTCCTGCAACCCAAACGGATGAGTCAGGCCCAAGTTGTATATCTAGATCAGAGTTGAAATTTACTAATATCGGTGTTACCGTAAACTTCCTTTTCAGCTGCTGAAAATCATCTTCACACTCTTCGTCTCATTTGAATATCTTGTCTTTGTTGTCTTTCTTGGTGAGATTTATGATTGCCTTAGATAATTTTGCAAATTCCCTAATGAAGATGTGCTAATAGTTTGCGAAACCCAAGAATGATTTAATTGACCTGAAATATTTTGGATTTTTCCATTCTTAAATGACTCGTACTTTTGCGGGATTCATCATTGCACCAACTCTAACATCTATAACTTGACCCCAAATATTTGGTAGGTTTAGTCTCGAATTCAAATTTTGATATATCTAAGTGTAACCCATATTCTGATAAGCTGTTTAGTACTCTTTAGATCTTCTGGTAGTGGTCTTCGAGCGATCCTGTCGTGAAAATTAAGATATCATCAAAGTATGCCAAGCAAAAATATCTAGATACTCACGCAAAACCCAGTTTATATATCTTTGAAAAGTTGCCTGTGCACTAAAAATCCAAGTGGAGTCACCAACAATTCAAATAAGCCGTACCGTGTCCGGAATGCAGTTTTCCATTCTTTGCCTTTTTGCTTTCTAATCTTGTGAGACGCAGCAACAACATCCAGTTTTGTGAATTATTTAGCTTTTATCAAGTTTTGTATGGTATCACCAATGAGCGAAAGAAGATATTTATCTGCTTTTGTTACTGCATTAAACCTATATAGTCATAGCAAAAGTGAACCCCACCGCCCGGTTTTCTCACGAATAGAAAAGGCGCACCAGCTTCAGATTCGCTTGCGTATAAGCATCCTTTATCTAGTAAGTCACTTTAGGTCTTCCTTTGGACAAAAAGTTCTTATCGTGACATGTTAAACAGCGGATCAAATGGTATCTTTAGTTCCGACGTCTGATGGTCTTTTTCAATTTCGATCTGATGTTCAACGCCGGGGCGATATACCGATAGTTTTACAGCTTCTTTTACTTTCCATGATGGAATTATATTATGAAATTCCCGCGGTATTGTTGCTTTTAACTCTTCATTTGTTTTTTCATGTTGATTATATAACTTTAACAGTGCTTTGTTTGTGTTGTTAATTCTAATCTTGTAGGGGGGTGTGGTTAGCTCTTGCAGATTTTCTAACTCTTTCAATTTTTTTTACAAAATCCGTCCAGTTTAGAAGAGTAGCTGTTCCCATTTCCTTAATTATCCGTGATTTTTTTGTATGAGCTGATGTAGGGACATCTATCTTCGATCTCACGTGCCTTACAACGTTGAGATAGAGTTTTGGTTAGGCCTCTTTGTGTTTCATCTAAGGTTTTCCCAGAATTACTGGATGTTCAAGAATCGAGACTTCATAGAAATACATTTTTAAGTATAAATCCGTTGATATAAACATCAGCATACATCACTCCCCATATGAAAGCCCCGATCATAGCTCCTGATGCACCACGAATATCGCGCTGTGGAATAGGAATGAGAGGAAGATTAAGGCCTCGGTATACACAATCACCTATTGCGGCGTAGCATTGACATCCTTTATCGATTAGAGCATGTAAGAAGTAAATTTCGTTAAGAATAACATTATTTAAAGTAGGTTCATCGTTCATTTTAAAATTACATTCTTCCCATGCTATCAATGCTTTTTCTGTAGACTCAAGTGCTCGAATTTGTCCCGGAGCTACGCCTTTCCCTGCTTTCCATCAAGTCCGTCAGATTCTTCACTTTCATCCCCCAGCATGGGTGCTATATTCATTACTGTGGCCATCATATTTGATCCCAGACGTAAAGGAGGGAGATGAGGGCATTTTGAAACGTAATGAACTTTTGTCCCACATCGTAGACACAAATTATTAGCCTTACGATAGCTGAGTTTTGCTCCATTAACCAGCGCCGCGCGTATTTATCCATTGCCATTATTTCTTGTTACTTTTCCTTGAACCCTTGTGACCTGACCTCATTTCTAGTATTATTTAGTCCATTGGTGTCACCACCTATCCGATTCATAATGACGTCCCCATCACTGTCGACCCTAGGAGATTTTGGGTTTCGATTACTAATTAGAATATCTAATGGTTGACAAGTTCCTCTATTCCCCTTAAACTGCATATATCTTTCAAAATAGTAAGCCACTTTTTCGATTGTTCTTACTGATTCGTAGTTATTTTCAGGATCTAGACTTATTGTGAAGAGTTGGTCCTTTAAAGAATCGCTCAAGAAACAGCGTAACCAAAAAACCTTCGAATCTTCTGTCCATTTCTCACCGCCTGATTCCGCGAGAGCCTCGCCAAATTTAGGGGGAAAATAAAAGAAGCGATGCGTTTCATTCTGTTTTAGGTTCGCTACAAAATTCTTTCCTGTCCTCCTTTTCCTTCTTATTTCCGAATTTTCTCTTTAAATGTTCAATAAATAGCCGATAGTCCCAATTTAGTCTGGCTCCTGATACACTGAAGACAGATAATTTTTGATTATCAACCACTAGTAAGGGTCAATTTATACCAAACCAGAAGGCTCTGTCAGGTCCCATGAGTTCCCAATATATTTTATATAATCTTTGAATTCCCTAATGTAAAAATTGGAAGATCTCTTTTCTCTATTCCAGGGCTGAAATTTGCGGGGTTTCCTGTTTGCTGCTGAGTTCACAGAGCTATCAGGTGGCGACGTGACCGTTGTTGGCGTTGGAACTGTGTGAGCCTTGGCCGCATTGTTGATGCTTGATTCAGCACTTATTTGGATAATTAAAGGCACTATTGCTTGCTTTAGTTGCTGTGGGATTAGATCACGTATTCAATTTTCGTCCACCGTTTTTCTAAGCTGTAAGCTTGGGTTTTGCCGCTGCTCTTTTCGTTGTCGTTGCTGTCGTTGTTGCTGGTGCCGGGTAGTTTCTGTCTCCGTCCTTTCAACTTCCATGGCCTCTTTACAATTTACCTATCTGAAAAACTAAAATCCAATCCTATGTGATCTATTGTAAAAATAATTGAGTTGAAAA
>MCBS01024528.1:650-11577 GCA_003611235.1 Golovinomyces cichoracearum
CAGGATGTCGACCTATTGTAACTTCCCAATGAGTATAAGTAAAGTATCGCCTGAAGCTTATCGACGTACGTTTATTGGCCAAACTAGCTTATCTTATGTTGTAATAATGGGGGTTCGACTGTAACAGCGTTTGTCTTGGGACGCGACAGCTCACGCACTCTGTAGGCATTAGGTCTAACCCGTTAAAGTTATTGAGTAGATTATGCCAGGAGACGTTAGCGGCTCGTAGTCTCTAAGAAACCTAATTCTCCTACGTGGAAACTAGCTCGTTAAATCCGAAAAACTAATACAAAGCGGCTAAAATTTCTGTAGATTTAGTTCTAACATATTGGTTCAAGAATGTGAAAAACATTTTTAAAAACAACAGTTGTGAAAGTTTATGAAAGGGGAAAAAATGTATTCATATCCTTTGTTGTAGCTTAGAGGTTAAGTACAGTATGATTTTAAAAAGAAGATAATAATTTGTTCAAGAAGTCTCTCAACATACACAGGTAAAAACTTATTTAGCAACATTACCCAATTTTTATTTTCCATTGAAATATCCCTGATCCCATGTAGACAGCCCATGATGGGAGTTTGTCACCGATTTGAATACTCAAGGCAATACTCATCACTGTCATGACTATCTACATAATCCGTAAACCATAAACTTATAGTCTTGTTCTCTGCGCGATGCAAATTCTAACTAGTGTTACAAATTTCCTCTGAATGAGGGTTAAATTGATGACTGTTCTGTGTAAATTATTTCGTCCGACTTTCCAGTCTTATACTCGGATAAAGATCATGGCAACGCAGGCTTTAAGATGACATTGTGAGTACCTTGAAGGCAAAATGCAGATATGAAGATTTGACATGTAACAGTATTTATCGTAAACATGAGCATCCAAAATTCTTATTGCCTGCTAATCTTCTCTCTAGGCAAAATCGGATTTTTGATGTATGAGATGACTCTATCTGTAATATTTAGCTGGACTACCCATAGTTCATGCTCAATGAACACCTTATAAGGCTGACATAAATCAATGAGGGCTAACTGCTTGAATCTTCTATTAATTTCAACAATAAATTAGGTAATTCATCGTACGTTGCCAGAAAAATCATTCGGTTTCATACCATAGCCAACACAAAAGGCATCTGTCGTATAGAAGAAATAGAGATACTCAAATATGGATTCAAACATTTCTATTTTCTATGGCTCCGATACCTTCTATAAAACATAGAGAACTCCAAAAAAATATCTATTTGTCATTGCTTTAAACTAGACCCAAATTTAAGCCCCGTACTCCATTTCCTCAACAATCCAGGTCTCTTACTACCCCTCTCTCTTGAACAATTTTTTGACTTTTTCTCATCATCTAATGTACCTCCGTCTTGTTCAGTTTCATCTGGGAGAGTGAGTCTATATCTTCTAACACTTCCTTCCTTCTGTCCCTTTACACCATCGTGTCCAAAAAATCTGGTCCTTCTTGTTTGGGCAGGTAGTATGCAGTCAGGTACTAGTCGAAATAGAAATCCACGAACACCACTAGAGGCAGCGTCTATAGCAGCATATTCCAAACGACGGGTGTTATCTGAGGTCCAATAATGAATTGTGGAAGGTACAGGAGCCTGAGGAAAAGCTCCTTGAAAATCTTCGTCGGAAGTGATTTCTTTAGCTTTCCATTCACATAACGTAAAGGAAGGATACTGAGTGAGATGTGTCTGCTGATAGAGATTATAGGGTCGGTTGTTGTAGGTGACTAACCTTGAGTGAATTTTGCGCTGCCTATGGTATTGTGAATTAAAATTGGTAGGTTGAGGGTGAGCATGGGTTGACCTAGTCCTATGAGACCTTGGGCTTCTAGACTCTGAGCCTATTCTACTACCATTCTTTGTTTTTGAACGGAAGTTGGAACTGCTTGTAGGTGGCGAGGGAGTATCACCAGAATATGCTGCGTAACCAGAGTCTTGACGATTCAATCTTGGAAGAACAGAGCTCTGGGAATTTTTTCTCTTCTGCAGTAATTTTATTCCTCCGATAGAGTTTGGATTCTCGTAGTTGGATATGAATTGACTTTGTGGTATTTCATGGGCTGAGTAGAAAGTAGCTGCTTCTGATACAGTTGAGAAACTGGATTTCGGCCGGTCTAAACATGGTTCCGTTGCAGGAGAGTGATATATCGTTTGCTCTTCTAGTGGCATATCGTTTCAAAGGAGCTTCTTTGCAGATTTCTCTTGTTGTACTCGCTTGCTTCAGAAGGTTGATATTCTCGAAGAATATTTTTTGAGCCTACAACAGGAATACTGTTAGGTGCATATCCCAGGATATATGTTCTGTCTTGGGCCTGGTGCAAGTAATTTCATTCAGAGGTTCGAGCAAAGTGATCGAAGTACCATCCCCAAGCCCCAAGAGACTAAAGGTAGAATGGGAGAATGAGAGGAATGAACTAGACGCAATAATCTGGTTGAGCTGAGCTCCTGGCCAAATTTTTCCCCGTGTATGTTAACCCCCATCGTGCGGCTCGCTGACCGCTAGACAAATGACTATGCAGGGTGGGGGTCTTAGACTATAACAGCCAGATTGGAGTAGGGTTGGACCACGCTGGTCCGAGACCTGCGGGGGCGGGGGGAGTAATTGAAACTAGACTTGATTAGGTAAGTGAGAATCATCAAGGCTGAAGACGGCCGATTGGGCTTGACATGTAAGCATCATGCCGAAATGGGAAATCGATAATATGTAACATGAAATTGCAGAGATAGTGTAAGTGTCAAGTTCCATTCTGCACCTCGTCGTGATGGCGCCTGAGAGTCCTTTCTTGCAGAAAAAAAGAAGCCAGGTAGAAAGGCATCCTAGTCTTCATGTCCTCATCCATACCCACGGAACTTGATTATCATCGTTTTCTTTAGCACAATCTCTTCTCAAAACCTAATTGAAGTCTTCCACGATCTCCCTAGGTATATAGGGAAGAGCTTTGCGATACTTAAAAAAAACTAATAAGCAATTTTGTGAGCTGGTTCAGCTATCTAGCAGTGATACATTAGACGCCTACAAGATTTATTTTAGGAAAGACTGCTGTTGCTCATCGAAAAAGTGCACGATAAAAATAGATTAAGCTCTCTCCTCACATGAGGTTTTCCCTCTGTCTGTGGCTACTGAGTCAGGGCGGATGCGTTGATACCCTCGACCTGATGTGACTAGCGCCGGGATCGCGTATTCGGAGAAATCTGGAGTGAGTAGGCATTGCTTAGATTAGAGGACTGTTTCTTCAAGGTTTCCCCCCATACGTACAATATCACAAAGTCAGCTTGAATGGCTACGATAAAATACAAAGAAACAGATTTGTTGCTAGTGAAACGTCGTCACAACGCCAGTGCCGCAACCATAATAAGGATGTCATACTTTTCTCTTAGTCCTTCGGATACAAATGGCTGCGTCTTTTGCGTGTCAACAAACTTCTACGGGTGGCAAAGTTTAATCCTTGCTCGGATTAATAAGCTCAAGACATTAATATTGAAGGTGCACTTGATTGTTGGTGACGCCAGAGATGAGATGAATGGTACTCCAGTCAAGCGGAAATATATTTGGTCAAGGGTGATAAGCAAATTATGCATATAGCAGATTTAATCTTACAGCATAAAAATTTCAACTAATGTAACTGACTGAACACGATCGGTCATCAAGTCCTACTCAAAACCTCGTCGTAGTACTCATGAACTTCATTTCTCGTTAGGACCCTAAGCCCGCAGTGGCATATATCCTCTCCTATATGATCCCCTGTTTATCCTTGCAAGTCTCAAACATCGTCGCCCCTGCTACATTTCCTCAATGGGGAGAACCATACCCTTTACTCTTCTTCGAACAGAGTTATGTGGTAATCGTTCTAATTTTCTCGTGAAGCTCGATCGGTACCTGTAATTTTCCGCCGTGAATGCGCGGGTCTTAGATACTTGTTTGTTTGGGACGACAGTACTCTTGGCTCTATGCGTCGGATAATTCGTACGTAGCTTCATCGAGAGGAAATTCAGTTTGTTTTTTACAACTTGTGCTCCACGAGTCATTATAAATGCATTTCTACCCGTCCGACTCGTAGGTATTGTGACAAGTCGGGTATATTCTAGAGATCAGGCAGAGAGTGATACAGACTTATTAAATTCACAAGTCAATTCCTCCTACATTCTAACATGATCATCAGCTCCTCTGAGACCACGACTAAGCATAAGCCCAATTGACTCCCGCAGTTTATGCCTTTTATATCTTCATCAAAGCTAAATGACGAAACTCTGCTCACCCTCACTAAAGGCGAGCGGAGATTAGTCGCATTAAAAACATGTCAGAAGCACAAAAAACATATCCTTAGTAGTCCATTATCTTTAATTCGACCACAACCTTTCTTCACCGGTTTATATCTCATTTTGTATGAGTCAGGATACATGTACCTCCGTTTTTAACGCCGAGGGCCCCTTGGAAGTCAGATCTTCTTAGTAATCAAAGAATTTAAGTTGGAGAATTCGCGGAGCTTGTGCGTCCTCAATGTTTGTCAAAACCATTTAAATTTTCGAGGAATCATGTTCACGAATAATTACTTCATAAACGCTATTGTTATGATATAAGCGATAACACTCGGCATCGCTCATAAAACGATGAAATATCTCCCAAGCTTTCTCTCATGACAATACATATCCTTCTAAAATTTCCCTCTCGGTCATAACATTGTTGATCCAGACTCTACTAAACATCCAGACAAGTTTCTCGCAAACGCAGTTGTATGCGGCCTCCTTTGTCTCGTGTTGAAAGCGACGATGAAAGCTGATATGTCTGCGATATTTCACTTTCATATTTAAAGGGTTATTTTAAATGTATAATTTATGAAAATATAATACAAACTCAGTATGAATGAGTACAGTTAGGGGGGGAAGTCGGAGTTGCCACCTGTTCGTAGTGTCCCCTATGAACCTGAAGTTCGTCTTCAGAGCCATATCGCGGAAAAATAATTTGATCACGGAGGGAAGAGTTATCCGAGGAGTTTCCGAAGCACACCCTGCTTCCGATATGGTCGTGACCGATCAAACCAAGTCGGCCCCGATATTTATGATGAATTCTTACAGTTCGACAAATTTTGTGACAATATACCGTTTCCCGAGAAAAGAGCACCATAACCTGAGCGCTGGTGGTGGTATAAGGAGGATATTTGGGCTGAGAGACGTTAGAGAGATACAGACGAACGTGCGCACCTCGTGTGGCTCAGATGTCTAGGCCCCCTCCTGATTACAGATGTAGGTTTTTTTGAAACTTTTTCTCGCGTACGCAGTTACCATAGCCGTCCATTTTTATCTTCTTTTTTGAGGCGGTTAGTTCCTGGCAGAAAAGGCGGTTGAATTCCACGGGTGAAAGTGAGCCGAATGGCTATTTGTTGAGGGTCACTGTATCAATGATCTTAGATTCGTAATATAATGAACAGGAGCACTGTACCAGGTGTGGCCTGGGTCTGAGAAGAGCCTAATATGCTGGATAGCCATTGATTCAAGTATCACAAGAACATATACCAGTACTGAGTTGTGTTAGTGTACGATTTATCCACCCATTTACGCACGTGCGCTCCTCTAGAGGATACCATAGCTCATGTCATTATAATCAATGAGCATATTATGCCCTCAACGTCGCTTTATTACCTCTTTAATTGATACCAACCTCATGGATTCATCAATTGTATTGCCTATGCCTATTAAACCACGAAAAGAATACACTCGCGACGACCGCCCACGGATCGTACTCTTTACTTTGATGTTGACTTTAGAGTTGATCAGATTACTCTTCAGCTTTGCCTTTCCCGTGATCAAGTCCAGTACCAACTTTCTCACCGGCTAACTCCTCAGAGGCAATGTTCTGGCTATAAAATACTCCTCTCTACGCCTGAAAAAAAAGCGCCTTGTTGAATAGGTTACTTCTTCAAGTGCAAATCACCGGCTACACTGGGCCAAGATTCCAGTTGTTTTTGGTTGGGATTGTGGAAAGAAAGCAATATAGACTGCCTTTACAAAAGAAGGCTTTGTGCGCAGGATTTCACGCCGGAAATCACTCCTTACAAAACGACACTGGCAAGAGCGATTAGCCCGGGCTTAGGAGCATATATCTTGAAATATTGAGTGGGATAGGATCCTCTGGAGAGTCAAGATCTGGGTAATTACTGGCAAGCATATAAACGTCCTGGTAACAAGGCGTATTGGGGATGAAGAGCTACATCACATGGACTGTGTAGAAGAGCATATGTGAAGGAAGATTGAATGGATGTTTGGGGGTCTATAAGTGGGAAGTACGGCCGGCATAAAGGGCTCTTTTGGGAGAGGGATTGGGAGACGATTAATGAGGACTCTTACAGTGGGATAATAATCCCACTTGTTCAAGAAATCTTAATGTCAGGGCTCTCTTCTGTATATTTTATATGTATGGAAATATAACAGACCATAGCAGTTCTTTGATTCTGTTCTGGCCTTTCGGCTGAGTGGTTATGCATCTATCTCTTGCATAATGTGGGATGGCACCCTTTAGCCTGTTCGTGCTTGTCATGATCTTGTCCCTCGTCTCACTGTCTACATGCTGCTCTGACACTTATCAAAGAAGGCTGAAAATTTTTTCCTTCAAGATAACGCCAAAGGACATATTTCTAAGTTTTACACTCGGAGTGTTCAAAGCTATAGGGATTACCCCTATTTTTTGGCCTGCTTTTGTTGGAAATAGCGTTATTATTGACTGCAGGTATTTCTAATCCCAAGTCCAGTTTTCTGCATGATCCTATTACATGGAAATTTATAGTAGCAATTCATATAATATTTCTATATAAATTAATAGTTCTGGAGACGCCGCACTATTTTTAGTAGACTAATACGGTATTATGATGTTAATAAAATGTCCCCTATATTTCCTCACATCTTTCTTGTTGTACATAAATAGAGAAGATGTAGCTATAGATGAAAGCATGAGTTAATACTTTAGTTATACAGTAAAACCCCTCTAAGTTAATAGTGTCGGGACCGGTGGTTGCCTATTAGTTTAGAGTGGTTGGCCAAAATAGAAAACCTCGCTCTGCGCCATAGTTCATTTAGCCCCGCATCGCTAGTCCCTTAAGACAAATAGATAGAGTCTCCCAGTTTAGCATAATGAAGTATCGTTCTTAACCGTATCGTACGTACGCACGCGTTTTTCTGGACCCCCAGGCGCGAGACCTGCTCAATAAGTCTGTATTCGAGCCCCATTCCTGCATCTGAATCACATCAAAATCTCCAGAATTAACCAAAACTTTCGCGGCTTCGAAAACTCTCTCACTCGCAGAGGTAGAGAAACTTTAAAGTACCCCACTTCTTTCCCGCTAATACCGCGTCAACTACAACCAATAAATTCATCTTAAAACTCAACTCCAAGTAACCTTATAAAAAGAAAAAAAAAGAATAAAGGGGTCATTAGAATTTGCCTAGATCAGCTATCCTATGATAGAGGACTGGGAGTTGCCTAACCCAAGTGAAACCCATATCATGGCATCACCTTCAACCAATCCAACAAACCGAGATGAAGAGATCAATCATCGGATTAGGATGCTCCCACTATTCATCATAGACGGCAGTAAAGAAATTCTTAGAAGGCATCTCGAAATGTTACCGACGACCAACAACGTCGACTATCAAGAACTAACCCTCCCAACCTTCGATAGAGCTGGTAGTTACAATGGCACCATTCCAGATTCAAGATGGTTACTCCGGCTTAAAAACGATTTCAGACGTGCTGGCTATAACCCAACACCGGGTGAGCTATACCTTGAGGCCATTGAAATGCTATTAGACGGTTCCGCTGCCGACAGATTAGCCGCTACGCCTAGAATAAAAAGAATAATTAATGCTAGTGAAACTGCAACACCTGAGAACCTAATTGAAGTAAATAAATGGTTGAAGGAAGAATTTCCTGACAATTTTGAAGACAACATTGAACAAGACATACAGTCAGAAATCCAGACCTTCGCACAGAGGATAAAAGATGACCAGAACCTTCAAAAGCCAGAGACCCTACTGGCTTATTATCAACGAGCAGTCAATCTACTCCGTCGAGCCCACTGTAGGGATCGCCCTCGCGAAAACTCCGTATTACCAGTCTTGACAGGGTTGGAAATCATCATGCTCAACACGATATTAATTGCGTATGTAATAGGCCTCTGTAACTCTCGACTCTGTCAAAAAGTCCTCGAAAGAGATGGAGCCACCAGTTGGGCCCTTTGGAAAGCACATAACATCATCCAGTCAGCTCAACGGTCGCTTGGAATACTGGATCAAACGGAAAAAGAGCTAGTCGACAGGCATAGACTATCGAAGATAGAAGAGTTTGTTTCTAGTCAACATGGGCGTTCTGCAGTATCGGTTCTCGCAGACGTTGATGCAGGGAGGTCAGTGTATAGTCTAGGCTCAGACTCAAGCCAAAGAACAAATTATGTTACTCCTCCCACCAGAACCATTCCTCTTAACCGACAACTAGTAGCACCATCGAATAATAGCAAAGACCGTCAACCAGAGGGAACTGACAGGAAACCACCACGTCCTAGTATGCCATCCGCCTCCAGCTCATTACATCCTATTATTAATGGAGCCAAGCCACAAAATCCAGCGGCTGATGGTCTATTATGCATCAACTGTGGAGACTTTGGTCACCGACGGAGAGAATGTCGAAACCCCTCCTTGCCACATTGGGAGCAGGAATACTTAAAAGAAATCGTGTTCAAGCCAATCTCATCACAGTCTGCCCAATCATACTTCTACCAAATGCTGTTCGAAGATAAAATAAGCTAAATCGAAGATAACGATCCCACTATATCCAAACTGCAGATTCCCGTCAAAGCATCTTGCCATAATTTAGACCTCCACATATTTGACTAACAAGATGGAACGACGAGTATAGACGATGACAAAATTACTCTTGTAGAGAAAAGCATGCCCGGAACCCCACCCAAACTAAAGTCGAAAAAGTACCAAGAACCCATCCTCGATCTACTATCACTTCTTGTGGAGTCGGCGGAAAACTCAAGGAAACGGGTACGGATTGACGATATTCTCAACGACGAGCACCACTTTCAATCAACATCCAGGAGATCCAGAAAAGAGAAAAAAGGTGAAGTGAAAATTCAAGAACAATGAGAGATAGTGGGTCGCCGAGGAAAAGGTCCAGTGGACTATGTGAAGCTTGCGGAAGAAAGAAAAGTCCCCATAAACTTACTTGAACTCTTCCAAATCTCTCCTGATTTGGTATTACTTTTTAAGAAAATTTCCACCCGCACTAACCAAAAGCAGAAAGAAAAGGAGAGACAAACGGGCACGACAAAGAGAGCAAATTTACTCGAGACCGACGAAGCAATACCCTTAAATTCTTTTCCTGTCGTGGATGCTGACAACAAAGCTTTTCGTATACCAACTATAGTTCGCATCAAAAAAGATGGCAAGCATCAGCGGGTGCGTCTCCCGCAAGGTGCGTCACAAGCCGACCAGGGATCGGATATTAATGTTTGCTCTCCCGCCTTAGCTCCAGCATTATCCGCCGAATTTCCAAAATTAAGCAATCACGGATGGAACACCGGGCTTCAAATGATGACTGCAGACGGTAATGCAAGCAAACTCACAGAATTCTGTAAACTTCACTCCTGTACTCAAGGGGTGTGGCGTAAAATCTGGTCCTTCATCCGCCCCGATAGCCACAATAAGGAGGACCTCCATTTACTTTTGGGCCTACCATGGCTGAACGACGTAGATGCCAAGATATTAATTTGTAGCAGCTACATAGAGATTAGAGATACTTCATCAGGAGAGAAAATCACGAGGATTAGAGGCCCTACCTTCCTTCCGTCTGAGAAACATAGACTTGTTCTACTTCCAAAAGATCCAAAATCCGCTCGCAAAGGAAAATCTCCACTCAAGCTGCAGGCTGAGTCGGACCATAGCGAGAGTAGCTCAGATTAGGACGTCACCGACTCAAGCGAAACATCATCAAATATTTCTTCAGGATCTGACAACTCTTCTGACTCGGAAAACTGACGCGTCTCGGACAAGACGTTGAATTATCGCTTAAATTAACAGAACCCAACCAGACTCAAAAACTGCATAATAAAACACTCACCTCGCAGTCCTCAACACTGAAAGTACTTAATAATCCTATCGATGCCCTAAGAACCGCTGAAAAACTCCTATCTAAAGGAATAGACCCAGAGCTTGGCGGACCGAGACCTCATCAATGAGAAGAAACTCTCAGGCAAAGATTGAGCAAAATCTACAAAGAAGGTACAACGAACGGAGATACACCCACAATTAATCCCAAAGAGAAAGCTTGGGATATTATTTTGCAAAACTGGAACGTAGTCAGCCGATATTTCGGCATGAGGGTGGATACAACACAAGCTAACGTTCCGAGGCATGAAACACAACACAATACGCCACACATAAATTTCCCCACGCAGAGGAGACCCGAAAAACTCCCATCCTCAAATGACCCCCAAGGAGTGATTGATGGGTGGTTTACCACGACAAATTGCAAGTTGGGTGCCCTCATCCCCAACCAGAAAGACATAGATCGGGTCAAAATACTATTGTATACATACAAAGAATTAAACGCCACAGAATTGAGTCATATTCTACCCACTGACCTTTACGAACAAAAGGTACGCCTTCGGAACGGAACCAAGTCCTATTCGGTCAAATTTCAACGTCGCTGGCCCCCAGAGAAAGAATTTTGGCTTATCAAGATTATTAAAAAAGCCATGGTCTGTGGCATGTACAAAAGAACAATCACCGCAAATGGTGAATTGTCAGACTGGAACGCAGATGCAGTACTAGTAAATAAACCTGGACAAAAAGAACCACGCATCACTTTCAATTACAGGAACGTTTGGGAAGATATGCTGGGGTGTTATTTGCAACTTATGTC
>MCBS01024529.1:683-11588 GCA_003611235.1 Golovinomyces cichoracearum
GACGAGTCTGCTGGATTCGAACCGGCCACCTCCTGTGTGAGTGGAATTGTGGTAGGGTGGAATCGTGGTGCTCCGACTTAACGCCTCTTGGCTTCGGATGCCAAGTTATTTGCACAAACAAGCTTCCAATCCACTGCTCTTCTAAAGAATAATCCCAAAGGAATTGGATTGTAATTTGTTTCCTTTATTTCAACCTCCTTCCCCCATTCAGGTGGGTTTAGCGTGATATTCATGAAACTTGAAAAACGAAGGGGAAAAAATGTAAAAAATTAAAAAAAAAAGGATTTAAATCTTTTTTTCATAGCTAAGAGGTTAGATGCTGTCAAAGGATGAGATGTGAGACGACAGTTCTACATGTTGTATTCCATATTCCGTGATTAATTCTTCCGCCACAACCCCACCCTTCTCCTTTCCTCGATATGGAGACGATCGAATAACTATCTCTGTTTTTTTCTCTTATAAAAAAGTTAGCTTGTAGAATATTCGTTAAAAATATACGGTGTACGTGTGTGTGATTGAGTGAGAGAGAGAGGTTGTATATTATGTTTCCACAGACATAAGATTTTCTTACCTTGGTTTATCGAGTAGAATAATATCACTTTCAAAGGTAAACTGAGATGAGCTATTTCTGATAGTTTCTGAGTGATGAAGGATAATTTTAATCAATTCAATCTGTTTAGTTGGTCTACGAACCAAGTAACGTCTAGAGCACTTTATTTTTTCATAGAAATAACTTCTCCATGTCTGTTGGTTTTGAGACGAGAAATCTTAGAGTATTAGTCACACACTACATATTAGCAGGACCGTGAATGGTACTTCGGGGTTTCAGCGAATTCATCCTTAAAATTAGAAACAGGAATTTTCTTCATTTTGAGGGTCTTTGCGTAATGCTACATTTTGCTGAATTGCTTGAATTACGGGGTGTAAAATTTAAGTCCTTTTACGTTTTGGCCAACGGCACTTGTGCTACTCTGGGAGTTACTTTCTCGTTGTGCTAATACCACACAGTCTTTATTCGATTTTATTTATCTTTTTGTGGATCCCGCTGCCAGATAAAAATTTGCCATGGACAGGGAATCCGACTAAACCTCTCTCTGTAGCAGCTGGTACTGCGACATTTATGATAATCGTATACGCCTTGATTAACTTTCCTACCTCAAAGTTTATTTTTTTGGTTTAATGGCGACTTTTGCTATGAGCTTTTAGATAGCTCTATTTATTGCTGGCGAAGAAGTCTAGTCTTGAAGTCAGGCTATCTGTTAGATTGCCATTATCTGCAATAGCAATTCCTGGTCAGCCCTTTGGTCGTGACTGGATTAAATGTAAATTTAATTAAGGTTTTCTTTAAGAGAAGTAGGGTATGAGTGAAGCGTATCTGAGGAAGATGTAGATTTGATCTTTTGTTGATAGTTATGGTGGCCATCCCAGCGAGGCAGAAATGGTCTTGATGGCGACCGCGATAAGGGAATACGTCATCAGGGTTGGTAACACTTGTGTTTGCTCGTAAAGGGCGTTTGAAGTTAAGTGCACAAATATGAGCCTTGGTACATCGAGTCGTTTGGGACTTTTGGCATTTTCGGGAGTTAAGAATACATCCGGCGGAGCTTAACCAGATCCGAAAGAGACGTGGTAGAACAGGGCATTGAGAAGACTACAGTGTCAGATACCAGATCTAACAAATGTACTGTGCTTCAGTCTCTAAGACGCTGCATTAGCGTTTTATGCTATGTATAGCTTGTAGAGATTACAATGAAGATTCGTTACCGGGATAAGATACCATGGTTACCAGAGTCTTGTAGCAGCATATCAGGTGAACGGGGTGATTCGGGGTTCCATGTAAGTAACGCAACGGGCAACCAGAGATGATGGGAGGTGAGAGGGATCATAAGGACGATAATGCTTACTAACTAAGCTTAGCACAGGCCGGCAAGCCTTAGTCTTTCGCCCGGAAAAATATCCCACTAGAAACTGCAAGGATCATAGAGCCGCGCCGCAGGCAGGCATTCGCGGTCGGTTGCATTCCCGACAGGACCAGATACCGTCAGATCACGGAGCCGTGCATCAATTTAAGCGTGAAGAAGCACCCTTAAAGCCGAGCACGGAAAGACTTTCCAGACCACCACCGGACTACCAGAGCAGTAGTGTAACAGAAAACTGAAACCCAGCTATGGTTGATGCTCGTTTCCTTCTTTCGCGATCTAGAGAGACACCTCTATACCGATGAAACGAGGCCTGCTCAGCACCACGATTTGCCACAGCTCGCGCCGGCCTATGCCGCTCGTCATCCTATGTTCCATTCCCAGCCTTGTTTTGAGAGCGGTAAAGCCGGGCTTGATTCCACAATGTAGTATAGCAGGCACATTTCGCAAAACTGAAGTTATTCTAAGATTCCCTACACGTACCTTAGAGATGAATCATTATAATGCGTGTACACGGTCCTTTATACATCTTTACAAAAAGAACGCCGAATGCTCTCATGAACTTGGCGACTATACAGCCTATTGAGGTCACGGAGCGAGTATTATTTTTTTCACTCTCCCTAAGTCACCTTAATTAAGTCCTAGTCGCGATCATATAACAAGAGTGTTTGTAAGGGATTCTGGCTGCAAAAGTTTGGAATATCTGGTAAATCATATATCAGAGTCTATCAAAGTTAATGTGGTGGTTATCTTTTTTGATTCAGCTGACTATGTCTGCCAGGGAGAAGATGATTCAGTATGACGTTGCCAAATCGTTAGATAATCCTGGATGAAAAAGTTCTGTCACAACATGTGTTGATGATGATTCTACAGGCTTAGAAGGTGGGAAGCATTTTGACGGCGAGCAGTCATAATTATAATTTGGTACCGAAGCCCATTCGTCAACCCTTTATCAGCACCTTGGAACCAATGTTGACCGAAGTCTGCGCATATAAGATAGGTCAAAAGTGATGTACATCTCGAATCTCTATTTTCATAGACACCAGATCAACGTGGGATCCAGAATGCGAGACGAAAGATAATTTGGTGTTAATCGTGGGTATTCAGACTTCCATTTAACATGGTCCACTGCTGCTGGCAATTGGCATTTGTAAGAACGAGTTCAAAGTAAACAAAGGAAGTGGCTGATACCAGGAACGTGGCATCAGTAAAAGAACAAAGTGAGGGAAACCTTGTCATCGATGCTAGTTTACAAATAAAGGGAAAAAGAAAGATAGAGATGTTTATATGTAGCGGTAGAGAGGTTGGGGTTTTCTCAGATTTAACGTGCCCTGATTGTGAGCCGGAGCCGTTAGTAAGAGAGATAGCTCCAGTCTTGCATAGACGGAGTGCAGACCTCAGCATATACATACAGTAAATATAGTAGACTATTTATCTTTATTCAGCAAAGAATGTACTGTTCCCTCGTTGATAGATTCATTTCTTTATGTTAATTCATCAACGTCTGGAAGATGAAAAGCATATACTAATTTAACACGACTCGCTTAACTGATCAGAGTTAGCAAGGATGTCGGGATATCCGGCCATCACATTATGTAAGCTGCGCTAGCCGGGTTAGTGGAGATAGAGACAAACTATCGTTGGAGCGGCAATTGATGATGTAGTAACAAGTGAGAGCTGGTGGCCAGACATTCGTTGTTCTTAGTAGACGAATGGGAGAAGCTGTCGTTCCCCCTTTTCATTTGACGAGTCTCATCAAATGAGGCTCATGGTTGGACAATTCCAACTCTCGCAGGGAGCAGTCGGTTAATGAGAGCGGCATTGCATGATCCGACTTCCAGAAGATTACCGGATGTTGTTCCAACCTCTTTCCTCCAAGGATATATTGACTAGCAAAGAGGCGATCAGTACAATTTAATCATAAGGGAAGGGATCCACGTCCATTACAGATGACGGAGAGCGTTGTCAATTTCGCTCTAGTTATCGCATGGGACTAGACTCAACCGGCCAACCCTCACAAGACTGAGAGTTAGACATGAGCTCCAACGCTCACTCGCCTGACTCTCGAGCCCACGGAAAAGCGGAAAGCAGGAAGACAGTGTCTGTGATGATTGAACCCGTGGAGCCCCCAATTTAGGTCTAGAGGAAAGTTGAGTTCCAGGTTATGAAGAAGCGTTCAAATTAATCGATCTCAAGACCGCGGTCATGGTGGAAGGCGGAGAAGCTGTACGATTGTGGAATATAGACTGAGCCCTGGATTTTTTCGTTCCACAAATTCTTAGGTTAAATATGTGCGTGGTGTCTATGTAGGTTACATGTCGGTTGTATGTAGGTTGTATGTAGGTATAAACAATAATACATTGCATCGTTCCCTTATACATTAGACCTCTTAAGACACATCAGTGGATAGCGCATGAATAGATGTGTAGATCATGCAGAGAGGTTATGTGTACACATTTTCAGAGTTGTTGGTTACATATTTTCTTGGATTTGCACTGTTGTTCGTCTCAGTCGGTTCTTGAGCCCTAGGGATTCCAGCTGATGCACCGGAGGAGGCTAGATGACCTCAACGCGTCAAGTGATCACGGCTTCCTCGCTGACATGTAAACTGCTCACCTTCGTCCCCGATCCCGTGCCTCGGTTCCATGTCGCCTCCGCGCGTTGCCTTCTCTCGCTCGTTTTCTCTCACTCGCGCGCCCTGGGGAATTTCTGCATTGTAGCCGAAGATTGGCTGAGATAGGATAGGTGAAAATCGGCTAGCAGGGGCGAGGTTAAAGCAGGGTAGGAGTGGGATCAAGGGTATTAAAGGCCCTTGGAGAGGAGGTTCGCTTGAGCGAGTACACTGGGGGCCATATTAAAATGATTCCGCAATTGATTCTTCCTTCATCATTCTGAATATCCTACTCCTACCCTCACGATTGTTACCATGTTCCATGTACTGTCTGTGTTGTAGCCCGAGGAATAGGCCCCCCCCCCCCGGATTTCGGATTACGTTTGGGAGCCTGATGTAATGTTGTCGAGCCATTAATCACTGACTGACTGCCTCCCCCACAATAAACGAAGCTAGCAACAAACGGTGCTCAATCGCTTTCCCCTCTAAAACTTCCTAAGGCTTCCTCACTGCTCTCCGGGCTCCAGGTTCCATAGATCTTCAGCCCCCCTCCCCCCTCACCTCCTAAGAGACAGCCATGATAATAACAGAACAAATCCTTCTCCCATCAAGCGCCCTTGCACCCCTCAACTCCCCCCCCCTTGGAAAATCGGCCTTTGCCCGCGCAGGCATCATGCGAGCCGCATCGTTTGATTGGTTATTTCCAAACAATCCCCTAAGCTTTCAAACTTGTAAAAGCGGCCATGCGCTATCCGTACCACATGTCTTTACCGGACAAGCAACTCGACTTTAAACTTATGAAGTCGCGCGGCAGCTATTTCAATTATTAGCGCTGCTACCTTTCAACCGGCGGTTCTTACTTGTCTTCAAACCCATTGTTGTCTACTTCAAAAGCCCCTCCCATCCCTCCTCATTCCCTCACACAATCTCTCTCATTCTCTCTCCCCCTCCTCTTGAAGTCCAGTATACCCTCACATCTCTCTCCGTTTCCCGCTCTTTCACAAACTTTCAATCTTACGGAGTAATCCTGATACGCCTAAACAGATCGCTTGGCCTCCCTTAATAATCGGCTCACCATGTCGATTACATCCCCTATCAACATCACCTCTCCCAGGAGGGATACACATTCCTCAATATCTTATCAGGCTTACCCGCTTCGCGACCACTTCTATGACACAGACTCGTGTATGTCGGCCATATTTAACGGTAACTCGACCAATCATGAGCCAGGTAAAGGGAGAGACCGTCGAGATTCTACCACAGGTCCAAACCCCATTTCTGTGCATAGTCCGAATATGGAGAGCCGTCCTCGGCGCGAGAGTTTAGCAGGAAGTATTGCTCAAGGTATGAGCTGGGGCGGAACATCGTTGGGCAGTTGGATCCGTGATGAGTGAGTAGCAGGAGTCGTCATTGTAACCTTGTTGCCCTGTAACATGGCGCAAATTAATCAGTCAAAATCGCTAACATGTGCCACAGCATCATTATGACGGGCACCTCACCATTTCCATATCAGTCACCGTCTTTTAACTCTTCCTCATATCTCCCTAAACTTGAAGCGAGTTTCATGAGAGATTTCGCTTGCTGTGGAAACACCCTCCCTACGCTCCACGACTTACTACAACACTACGAAGAGTCACACGCGCAACACCAGACTCCACAACCCGAACGCTCAACTTCCTCCACACAACGGTCCCGTCAAATCCCGTTAAATAACGATAAATCTGGTACCGAATCGTCTCAGCCATTAAATTCTCATCACTTGGATTTACGCCATCAAAATAGTTCTCATTCGCCGCAATACATAGACGCTCATGTGGATTCAAATAACATTGGTATAGGAGGCATTGAACGGATGCGCCAAAAAAAAAAGAACCTGTCCTCTCCAACCAGTCCGACAATCGAAAACTCTCAGTCAGAATCAGTTGAAATGGATCTCGATGACCCCATGAATGCCCTTGAAGACTCTTTGGAGACTTCGCCCTTGTCGTCACGCTCTCAATCAGCCAGCAGTGCGCGACGGTCGCATTTCGGCCAATCGCCCCAGCTCAGACTTAACTTAAATACTACAGCCCTGCAGCATTCTGGTCTACGTAGCTCGCAGCCTCCCACTCCAGCCTCCGGTGGATTCAGTTACCAGAACAACCCTACGGTATCTTCTGTAAATACACCAACTCTATGCGCCCAGCCTATGAATCACAATCAACAATTTACTCCAACAACCTCTGGTCCAGGGACACCATCTGGAGAAAGTGAATGTGATTTCTACAACATGCCCCTCTCACTCAACGATGGGAACGTATCTCAAGATTTTTCTGGTCTTTCCTACCCATATTCATTCCGGGCTGAGAATCTTAATGGAGACTATTGCATCGATGAACCAGCCAAGAGATTGTATAGTCCGAATGGATTTACTGGTCTCCGGTTACACCAGCTAGCGCAACTAAATCAAGCTCAAGGTGGTCTCCACCAAAACGACGCAATTCTACATGCTCAAAATATGCAACAAACAATGGAGCTCGGTCATGCACACACAGCTGCTATGATGATGGCCAGTGAAGAACACAAGCCGTTTAGATGTCCTGTGATAGGATGTGAAAAAGCATATAAAAACCAGAACGGTCTCAAGTAAGTATCCATGCTTTTCTTTCTTATCATCCTATTCAAAGGAAGCCTTACTAAATCTGACCTAGATATCACAAAACACACGGGCACAATACCCAGCAGCTGCATGAAAATGGAGACGGTACTTTTTCAATTGTTAATCCTGAGACTTCAGCTCCGTATCCAGGTACCCTAGGGATGGAAAAAGAAAAGCCCTATAAGTGTGATGTTTGTAGCAAACGCTACAAAAATCTCAACGGACTCAAATACGTTAGTAATTTGTAATAAATACATTGACAAGTCTATTTCTAACCATCAGTTAGCACAAACAACATTCACCTCCTTGTAACCCAGACCTCAATCTCAGTAATCATCTTTCTTTAGCGGGATTAGGGTCTCTGAGCCTTAACATCCCGGGTTTATGCGGTTTAGGGGAATCAAGTATGATTCACTGAGCAAAAATGGCGCTGAAATGAGCCAGAATTCAACCAAAAAAATCTTGCTGTTTACATTAACGTTAAGAAGGGCATTGAGAACATGTCATATTGCAATATCTTTTGCCCTGGCTTCGGCTTTTGAAGCGTCATCGCATCTGACTTACTAGGGAAGGCGTTTATTCGGATGGGGATTGAGATGAACAATTTATCTAAAACTGATGATCATACCCTTGGATAGAGCCTAAGGCGAAATTAATACCACGGTGGTAGGGCACTCGAAGTCTAGGCTTCTGATTTGGCCTATGTCTCTTACGAATTTTAAATTTTATGTCATATTTTCACGATATCAAGTAGTGGGCGTAGAGTGAGTGTTCTTTCTATACCCTTTTGATGAATCAATTCAGTCAATCCCAAGCATGTTCTGATTCTTCAGGTACACTCTTCAGCTGTACCTTTATCTCAGACGTATGGGAAGACTTGATTATTTGCAAGCGAGCTAATCCTCTTACGTTTGGAACGAGACTGGTTATTTTACCTTATATCTAAAAAGGAGCAATTGGAGTAGTTGGAGTAGTCGAGATTGGTTGCCCATGTAAATGTTATTAGAACAGCAGCATCTTGTGCAGCATAAAATAAGAAAAAGCACAATCAGCAGTAATTTCTTCCAGTATCTGAGTTTGATACGTAGCAATGTTACGTCTAATTTTCATGGTGATGATTAAATATAGCACAGGTTCGAGCATGAAGATTTTGCATCATCTAAAGGGCATCATGTCTGCTTTCAATGACACAACTTAATATCGTTCGCTTCTCTGATAGTATGAGCTCGTTCCATCATAATTCGATTCCTGGGAAGCTATCGAAAATGGAATTAACGGGATTTGGTAAAACATGAAGAAGTCATGGGTGGAGAGCCTTGCACTGTTTTGCTCCGAGTTCAGTCTAGGTCGTATCCATGTTGACGACTCTGTGAGACAGTTAACTGAGAAGCTAGACTTTCCGCGGGAGGGGGGAAGTAGTCTTTCAGAGTCGATTAGCCCAAAGGCCGTGCCGTTTGGCCCTTGTTTCTGGAACTGGTGTGGGGAAGGGTGATGATTATCTAATGTAACGGAAATGCCGAGTTAGCGTCCGTGGTAGTTAGAGGGCTATTTAAACAGCCGTCTAGTTCACTCGCTCTCACTGTCTGAAGCCTTGTCGGCTGAGATGCACTCCTTAGATCGACAGAGTGCCTCTATCTATGCTCTCTCTCTCCCTTTTGAATAAAAAGGAAAGCATCAGCCTAATCATGATCCACAAACGCCATGTAATCTTGGGGGCCACGTCTGGTCCTCTCTGTGTTCACGTCAGGTAAATTAAACATCTCCATCCCTTCTCTGGTACGTGTGAATTTAAACGTCTATTCGTTGCGAGGATCTCCTTCGAATTGCTGGCTGGACAGGGAATCTACGTTCAAGGCCTAGCAACCCGTTTTTACGTAATAACTACTCTATTGACGAACCTTTTCAAGGGTATTGCAACTGTGGAAAAGAATATAATGAGACAATGCTTTTTTCGCTAGTCGAAATGACATGATTAAAGCTCGACGGCTCGAACTGATCTCGTGCTTCAAGGTACAAGCGATCAATCAACCTAAACAGAACGTTCTGAACTCTTTGTCGCTCTGTGTCCTCCCAAAATACTTTTTTAATGGAAGTTGAACTCATGATTTTCATTTCAATTTTAATGTCCCTTGCTCGTCGCTCGTCTGCATGGGTCTCTAAATATACACGCCTGCTCCATCCCATCGCCTTTCCTAATCAACTCTTCTACAGAAGAGAAAGAGAGAGAGACAGAGAATGAACAAAAGCACCTCTCTTAATATAGATGCAACTAGAAATAGACGCTTCTGAAATTTTACACTTGCCACTATGGAGACAACAAAATCAAGTGATGCCATCCGAGGGCCCCTGTAGTCTTAGTCACCGGTTGAATAAATCGCATGGAGACAATGAACTCACGATAGTTTCAATCTTACTTTCGCTGGATCTCCCCCTTAGCGACAATTTCGAAATGTCTGGTTCCAATAGATTGTCATCTCCAAGCGAAATCCATGGTCTGCATATTCAATGCTCCCACATGAAATTTCAACGTTCATTGTAATGAGACATCTACAACTTACTTCTCTATTCCCTCCCTAATCATGAGCGATTCAATATCAGAGCACCCTTACAGACCTGAGAGAACTTTACAGCTGTACACATACCAATTTTACCTCAGACATGATTTTGATGGCGCAACCGTAAAGGCATTTACACTCCCGGTTTGACTATTATTACTCAGACGAGAAATTAGATGGTGAAAATCAAGCACATCCATCATAAATCATGCATTCTTTATCCTTTGTTTATCAATCTATCGAACTGTTGCCGATTAAGTCCAACTCATCACCCATACGTGGTGTCGGTCTACACGCTCAGTATACTTTGCGTATCTGAAACAACTAAGAGTTGCATCCAGATCGAAGTTGAAAGCAAACACAAAAAAAATTCCTTGTTAACAGATTATAAACAAATTTTGATCTTATTCTTGTCTCACAAAACGTTAAATTTAGCCTTGCCTCAAACCATTCTACCTCGACCGATCAAATGTTCCAATTGCTAACAGGAGTTTTCCCATTCAATTACCGACCATCCTACATTTTAAAATTACGGAGCTACACATATCCCCGGGAGGAAAATCAAGTCATAGTAAAAAGCTCAGGTAGCTGGGACATGGGGAAGAGAGTGAATAAATTCTCGATGTGCATGCTGAGTGTGTCATTTTTTGGAGGCTTTCAATTTCAGGTGTGTTCGTGGTTGCCAGAACTGGGGGGGCTCAGACAAGGCTACCGACACTTTAAAGACGGACATCGGTAAATGGTGTTGTGGCCAACCTCCTGGCTCGTATTTCTCAGTAGAGTCAAGGTAAGGGGAATTTTCTACCTCACTCGGAAACAGAACACGGTCAAATAACATATCGCGCCGTAGCTGTTTGCGAGATGATTGAGGCGTGTTAGGGTTGTCGAAAGGTTATGATATTTTCCCTTCAGCACAAATATCTTTGCTAGGGGAAGGGCTCATGTCTCAAGCAAAAGCCTCGACTCATTACAGTAGATGCATCCACGCTACATAAGAGGTTCTAGAGTCAAAAAGTTTTCATCATGTACACAGGTGTTGGTGTAGATCTAGCCTTCTTCGTTTTATCTTCGATGAGCGCTGGGCCTGTACCTATCACGAATGTAATTATAACAGTAAGAACAGAAATGCAGCACCTATTCCACTGGTGAGGCATAGCGCTTGTATTCGACTTAGTTATGTTT
>MCBS01024531.1:0-11601 GCA_003611235.1 Golovinomyces cichoracearum
GATAATAAACTCATCATCATCATCATAACCATTGATGGACACGAGGGTATAACTAGTTGACCAGGAGATTAAGAATGGCTGTTTAAATAACAGCATGAAATATACCCGGGATCCCCCTTAAATGGGTTTAATTAAATTTTGTTGAAGTTTAGTGTTTTGTATATTACCATGCCTCTCGAAATCGGGAAAAAGAAAATCACCGAAAATCACTCCAAAATATTCTCAATCTTCAACACCAGTATTTTCCTTCGCTTCTAAGCTAAACATACCAAGTATCAATTATTATAATAAAATTGTGAGCATATCAAAGTTTTCTACCATATGGCATATGGGTTATCATCAGTATTGATTAATTAATGTCTTGCACATTTTATTTTTGCTATATTTGGTGTCGCGGTGGAAAAATTTCCGATTTCGAGTGCTGGAGTACTGTGCATAAGCCCGTTTCGGATAGATCTGATAGTGCATGCTAATGTGCGTGATCTTTGCCGGCTCCATCAGTCTTGTTCTAAATTAGCGCTGGGCTAGAGCCTGTAATATATGATGAATCAACTCCATTAAGGTTTAGAGATTTGGGTCGGATGGCTTTATGGTAAGCTGTCCGGTTTAGTCTTACAAGCTGAGTCCGGATCGCTTGAGCACCTGCCCCACTTGAGACGGAATGACGGTTGGTTTAAATCCCGCAGTTCCTTCTACCTTCTCACTGCACATGCGCGCATCTGGTTTAGTAGACAAGGTTAGTCCAAGCCTTTAATCGATTTTCCCATTGTCGGATATTCACAGTTGATGTTGAGCGGTAGGCCTCCACTTATCTAGGTAGTGGTTTCAGCGAATGCAATCCATCGTATGAGTGCTATAATCAACATCGATGTACTCAAATTCTGAGATCTTGTCTCATGCTCTAAGAGCGCTAGACCAGGCCCAAGAAGTTAATTCATAGAAAAAATTGGGGTTTGAAATAATTGGATTGACAATAGGCATTAAAACAATTCCTCTCGCTGAACAACATCCTCAAGATACTAATAGTATATTTGCGGAGGGTCCAATCTGAGTTTAATTGATAAAAATGACTGAGCTTTTTGAGAGATGTCTATTAGAGAGAAGGCTATATTCCTCAGAAATTTTAATGGTGAGTGGTCTGCACGAGTCACTTGATAAAATGGCCAATATCTTGTACGTATTCTCGAGTACATAACTTTGTATTGCCTTCGGAAACAGAAGGTCTTAATAATATCCAGCCATTTCTAATCTCGTTTGTTGTGACTTTTTTGCAATACTTACGAATAGAGGAGGTGAATACCTGATACGCTGCACATAGCTCGCGAGACCCTCATTTCTGGAGAACATCTTTTCTGTTACTGATAGCGTAAACTGACATTGCTAAAGCATTGCTATTTTTACTACCTGGAGCTGGTTGTAGGCACAAATGCGATACCGAATACCAAGTTGATATTATCAAGCAGTAGGCTAAGAAAGTATTCTCCGATTCTTAATGTGTATACTAGCCTTGAATAATTTTTTTGAAATTCTGGAAAGATCTCTTTCCTTATTGACATGCAAGATTATTCTTGGTAAATGCATAATGTTTAGGAGAATTATTGTATCATTTATTGACCTTAGGTCTCATGTCGTTACTGTGAATGAAGAAGTTTTCGAGAGATTCGCTAAGCCAATGAACTATAGATTCAGCTTAGATTCATATTGAATTTTACCCTTAACTCTGGAGGTCTAATAGACTGATATTTGAACACCTACGATGTTATGTTTTTTTAGTTTCTTACGTAGCATTGGTTTTACTTAAATCATTATTTGACAAAAAAAATTAAATTTTATGTTATGTAAGTATCGTTAAATTAACAATACCGATTTCTAGCTTGACTTAATATGTTAGAAAATATCGAGGAGAACTCCATAATAACTCACCGCCTTTGTTTTTTTGGAAATGAGGATAAGAAGTTAATGTATGAGGAATTTTACGCATGATGTTGGTTTAACGTATTATCCAGATGTTAAATTTGAGCTGACATCATCCAACCTTACATTTAGGCGCGTATCTTTAATATGAATTTGGTCTTCCTCGTCTACCAAATCATCTTCGCCATTAAATGTTTCTTCGGGGTTGATTTGCTCTTGAAATATGTTATCAATTTTCTCTGAACGTTCGATTTTATCGAATGCTATAAGTTTTGAAGAACTGGCGATTCGGAAAGCCCGCCAACTCTTGCTTGCTTTAGACTGGATGGCAAGTCTTTTCTCTTCCTGGGTACTAGCCATTTCTATATCCATATCGTCAAGCTGAATCTTACTTTTAAAACTGGAAACTGATGGAACTGAATATCTTGTTGGATCTTTTAGTCTATTGAGCCCGCGACGACTCTCATTTTCAGAAAGGAATTTAATATCAAACGATCCAATTGGATTAGGCCGTAGCCGCTTGTTAGTTGTTACTTTTTGTGCAGATAATTTTGCATCTAGAAATTCTTGTGGAGTTACGGCATTTCTAGCTATAGATGGACAATTCTCAATTTTCCACCGAGACCAATTTTTATCCCTAGATAAGACTGTTTCAACCATTCGGTAGAAAAATGGTCCATCTTGACTTTGCTTTAGATACTCAGCAATAAATTTTTTCATCTCTGTTGCCCAGTTTGTCTGTCATCCATTTACTTGTCAGTAATTATCACTTAGCCGAATTCTGCAGGTCCTATTTTTGATGAAGTAATATAGGTAATCATAAACTTAATGATGAGAACTCCACTCACATCCTCACTATTAAATAGTTGGTCACTATACATTACAGATTTATTTGGGTTCTCTATAGTAGCTTTGGCAAGCTTTTCTTTAGATTTGGCGCTAAGTGAGAGCAAGAAATCAAGTATGATCAAGCATTGTACAAGAATATGCCTCCGGAATGAAAGATCGCTGATCTAAACTTACAGTTAGCGTAACAAATCTACTTCTTTCGCGCAAATGATCAATAACCTCTAGCTCGAATAAATCTCGACTTGTGAGATATTTGGGATTGAATGTGTTCGCAAGTTCATCATCGCCGTTTCCCCTTTTACGTTTATTACCTCTTCTTGAGTCGTCAGCAGATTTTATTGAACGATCTGAGCTATTCTCCGTCTGAACTGATCTGAACATCACCATCGTCGCTTCAAGGCTTTGTTTAAAAGTGGAAAATTTTGCACGGTCGAATAACTTCTTTGGTTGACTAAAATATTTTTGAAGTGACCAAAAGGAGGGATATAGCTGATCTGCGCTCATAATGTTTGTTTCTTTAATAAGGGATACTGCCAAGTTTGAATTGGTAGAATCTTCGCTCATGTGCTTCAGTTTACGCATCTCGGACTCTTTTTGAAGATGAGTGTTCCTGATTGTGACAGAATTTGAGTCTAACTGCATTTTATCTGGATCAGATAGATGAAATTGAATGTTATCAAAAGTTGTCACATTCTCCGTATGATACTCGCCTCGGAGATTCACAGCGCTTTTATCTCCAAGTGGAAAACTTTGGAAAAGAAATATGAATACACGTCCACAGAATGCGGTGTCCTCAGCTCTAGAGAGTCTTCGAAGAAGTTCGTTGCAGCTTCTAAGAATAATAAGTTTTTTCGCCTGAAAGTGTTTCGCTGTTATTATTTCGCGCCTAGATTCCAAGTAATCAAAGACTTTCCGACATCCTGCGATAGTTTGGCTATCAAGTAATTCCTCTACAAGCCAGAATAAAAGTCCAGGTTCAGTTTCCTCGTCTTCTGAAAGAATGGATATAATATCGAGCAGATTCCAAATGTTTTTAAAGGACGGATGTTCCAAAGTCATTGAAGCCTACCTTATATCAGATACATTTGCTGCCATTTTTTGTGATTACTGCTCACCAAAAGATTATTGAAAGTTGTTCGAGCAGCAGCGTCAATTATCTGTTTTTTTGACTCAGATGACACTGAGTAAGGAAAAATTGACCTGATTTCGTCAAAGTTTTGAGATAAATCTGTTTTGTGTAGAGCCGGGTCGACCTTATCTGTTTTTTTGATTTCTTGCGCCCTGTTCAGCATTTCATGGAGAAGCTTCACAAACTTATCCACAGCCTGTACTCCATGGGAAGTCTCACAAAGTAGCATAATTGAAAATTTCCGGACGGAAATGCCTATCCCGCAAAACTAATGTTTGCTACCCTGAAGATATTCTTTGATTTGTGGTTTGACGCGCTTAGATTTTGTAGTGTGTTCAAAGTTGTCACGTTGGTTATCAATGTCATAGCCTTGTCAAAACAAATTTGCGATACCACTACTAGCAAGTTCCTATGCTCTGCCCAAATCTTGTAGCTTGCTAGAGCACACTATGGCGTCAAGGTTTATAGAGACGCCACCGAATATTTCTACCGGGTCTGTGGAAGTGGAATTTCAGATTGACAATCCATTTATTGCGGTTGCAAAAGAACACTGGCTCCATTCAGCGAACAAGGCTACGAAAATAAAGGTTAGACTCGAGGTCTTAAAAAATATTTGGGACACCTTAGAGAAAGAAGACTTCGGGTTCAAATCATTATCGGACTTGGAAAGTGTGCAAATCCTCGAGAAGTAATGTGAACGTTTGTCTGATCTACATTTGCTTACACACAGTACAGTTATTTATGGCCCGGATACTCTAACGACTCCTCCAATCACCATGTATTACTGATTGTTCTCATCTCTATTGTCAGAACTAGGGAAAATTTACCAGTATGGGGTCAGAATTTCTAGCCCTACTCTTTTTATCTCACTAACGAGTCTTAAGATATTTTTTTGGACGGTCCTGAAAAATTCACTTATCTTTTCAGAAGAATAATCTCTTTAAGCTTAGATGCAACACTTTCTACTGCAATTCGGATTTATTTGTTATCTTTTATAATCAAATCTTTTCAGTCCCTAGATTGTGTTATCGTAAGGAAAGAGTGTGCACCACTAGTCTCAGTATCGATATGGCATAATATCTCTAGTGAGGAAAAGAGAAACCAGAAACTCGATCAAAGTTCACAAATTAGAAGGGCCTGGAGGGCCGCAGAAAAACGTTTCAATGCTGGTGATGAAGTGACCAAGTCAAAGTTACGATTCGAACGGTCATGGTTATTCACGCTAATCCTTGATTTTTTGAAACAACTATACAGTGGAAAGAACAAACCCAGTATGCATCACTTGCCCAACTATATCAGCGTAGCTCTTAACATTGCCATAGATAACACGAGATATTGTGAACGCTTCATTGAATTCTTGTCTGACCTTCAAAGTCAATTGCCAACAAGACGTCACGTTAATACCCTGATTCAAGATCTTAACACTCTTTCAGCTATCAGACTTTCTCCTTTGTTCAATCAGAAGGAAAATGAACTTTTTAGAGATCTTTACGCACTTCTCAAGCACTATTCAAATTTTCCAATCAATGACCACACAGGTATTCAACATGGGCGTGAAGAAGCATACGAGATTCATTGCTCGACCCTTGCAATATTACAAAGAACGGCACTTATTCATTTTAGTGAAAAGCTGACTATACTAGCCCTATCGAATTACAGCTCCATCGACAGAAGGGATGAGCTAAAAGTCCATCTAGATCCTCTCACCGACGAAGAAATCACAAATCTATGCAATTTGCTTCAAATCCGGACAACCTACCCTTCATCAACCAGTATAACGGTCGATCGAAACCTTTTAATAGAAGTTTTATTATCTCGTCACGAAAGACAAAAGTCTTTCCAAGAAGTCGCCCGTGACTTGACAATCCTACCGACCGAACTGACACTATTTGAACCAGCACTTCTAAGAAATGATACCTACAACGGCTCTCAGCCCCTTGCCATTCCTAAGTTAAATTTACAGTATCTTACTGTAGGAGATTTCCTATGGAGATCTTTAATCCTTCATCGCTCCGAATCATTTTATGAAATCAGAAAGAATATCGAAGATACTATGAAACGCTTAAAACCAATAAACGGAAATAATGGTCAGACCAGGTTTGAAGGATTCTCTAAAATGGCTATACCCATAGCAAGACCTGCGTAAATAATTCTTGTATCAAATCAAGTCCATTCTAACGTTATGCAGAATCATGGAAGTTGCTCCGGCTCTTGTTGGCTCTGATGTTCCATCGATTGTACGTGCTGAGATCGCGCTAGATTTCGGTCATTTGAGCGAAAATTTGCAAAACGAATGGTGCTCTCTACGACCTGATGATGTCATCTTCATCCTGGCAGTTCAAGCGCCCGAAAACTTCAAAAAGGACTTGGAGACTCCGTCTGATGCACAGAAATTAGGCCTAAGATATCTTAGGGCAGCTGAAGTAATTAATCTCCTGGATGAAAAAGGACGAGTATTGAGTGACCAGAATTTCGAAAACAGTCACGGCCGACCACAGCTTCGAAAATTACAAGTCAAGCTCGACGCTTCAAGATATAAAGCAGATATGGACCGTGTTAATAGTGGAAAATCTGATGTCTACGAATTTATGAATCTTGTTGTACGAAGAAGAGGCAGAGAGAATAATTTTAAGCCGATTCTTGAATCAATACGAAGCCTGACTCTTTCTGAAGTACCTCTCGCGTCGTGGCTTCATGACGTCTTTCTCGGTTATGGTGACCCAGCCGGCGCAAGCTATCCATATCTACCCAATAAAATTGAGAAGATTGATTATCGAGATACGTTTCTTGATAACGACCATTTATCTGAATGCCTATCTGGAAAGGTAATCAAACCTAGTCCTGATGTAAATGGAAGCTTTGGACCACCGTACGTACTTAAAACTGTTTATGAGACAGATCAAAAGGCCCTTGGAAGGCCGTCAAAGAAAAGACGTCGTGATTCTCAGCATGGCCTACAGCCTCAACCTCAAGTCGTTCATGTTTCAACCTACAAACCTACTAGCACTGGACCATATCCTGCTAACGCACCAAAATTAAATCGGGTCCGATTTACACCCACTCAAACTGAGGCCATTATCTCAGGCTCTCAGCCGGGCCTGACAGTGATTGTTGGTCCTCCGGGAACTGGAAAGACAGACGTTGCGACTCAGATCATCAACAATATATATCATAACTTTCCTGAGCAACGAACTTTGCTAATTGCCCATAGTAATCAAGCTCTTAATCAGCTGTTCCAGAAGATTGTTGCTTTAGACATTGACCCACGCCATCTACTTAGACTAGGTCATGGCGATGATCTTGGTACTGTAGCTAACTTCAGTAAATATGGAAGGGTTGAGTCATTCCTTGAAAATAGAGAAGTTTTTCTTCGAGAGGTAAATCGTCTCGCAGAAAATTTCTCTGCACCAGGAGCTCATGGAAATTCTGCGGAAACAGCAGGGTATTTTAACTCTGTCTATGTAAAACCTGCATGGAACAAATTCTTAGAAACTATACGGGTGCCAGACATAACAGTAGAAGCAATTGTCAAGGCTTTTCCATTCCACCACTACTTTTCTAACGCTCCACAGCCTCTATTTCCTCCTAATGCAGAAAGAGATGAAATTTTAGAAATTATAAACGGCTGTTATTATCACATTTCGAAAATATTTACTGAGCTCGCCAATGTCCGACCTTTCGAGGTTCTGAAAAGAGATCGCGATAAAGCAAACTATCTTCTAATAAATGAAGCTCGTATCATCGCCATGACTTCTACGCATGCAGCAATAAGGAGAAAAGAAATATCCTCTCTTGGTTTTCACTATGATAATGTAATAATGGAGGAGGCTGCTCAAATCACTGAGATTGAGAATTTTATACCTTTAGCGCTTCAAACTCCGAAAAATGGAGAGATGCCTCTTCAACGTGTCATACTTTGTGGAGACCATTTCCAAAATTCTCCCGTGATTCAAAATCTCGCCTTCCGTCACTATGCGCATCTCGATGAATCCCTTTTTTCTCGACTTATTCGTTTGGGCGTTCCAACTATCAACTTAGACCAGCAAGGTCGGGCCCGACCTTCAATAGCTTCATTATATTCCTGGCGTTATCGGAAACTAGGCAATCTTCCAATAGTTTCATCTGGTTATGAATATCAGATTGCAAACGCAGGTTTCAGATATGACTATCAGTTTATTAATGTTTCCGATTACAAAGGCATGGGTGAATCAGAGCCGACCCCTCATTTCACCCAAAACTTAGGTGAAGCTGAGTATGCTGTGGCTATCTATCAATATATGAGGCTTCTTGGTTATCCCGCCGACAAGATTTCAATACTATCCACTTATGCTGGACAACGTGCATTAATCAGAGATATTCTCGCTCATCGATGTGCTAAGAATAATCTGTTCGGACTTCCAAAAATTGTTACAACTGTGGACAAATATCAGGGTGAACAAAATGACTGTGAGTACTGACTATGATTATTCTTAGATTTATATTGAAACTAATATCATTAAGATGTTATTCTATCATTAACAAGAACTTCACGTGTTGGATACTTGCGGGATATACGTCGACTTACTGTAGCTCTTTCACGGGCACGTCTAGGATTATATATTCTTGGCCGTCGCGAGATGTTTCAGTCATGTTTAGAATTTCGTCCAGCTCTTAATATATTATTCCAACGACCTGATAAGCTGATTCTGGTTACTGAGGACCTATGGCCAAGTGAGAGGATTTTGGCCAACGAGACCAGTAGTCCTATTCCAGGAGAGACCACAATGGAGAATGTGGAACATCTGGGTCAATATGTTTATGAGATGACAAATTCGAAGGTCCAGCAACTCCGCGATGAAAAACAAATTGATTAAATAGATAGGTGTGGCCAATAAATCCGAGATATCAGAACCAACTAACTAAATTCAACACATCCAAAGATGCTCAATCATAAGGTTTCATATCTTCATGATTATGACCTGGCAGAGGCATGGCCTTTTTGATGCAAGGACAAAATAAATCTGGCTTAATAAACCGAGATTGACCATGAATTCATGCTCTTTGTTCGAGATCGCGTATAAATAAATCTTCAGGATTTTCATATCATTTCTCGCGTGGGGGCGTTTTAAAGAGATCACGAAAAATTTCACAGATCGTTTCGGAGGTGATCTTGACTATTTTCCCATCAATAATTCATACAATGTGACATGGACCTACTGATTTTTCGAATTTTCAGCTGGGCCCACTAATCTATCAGTAGGATTTTTCACTGGGAATATGGCTCTTCTCTTCAGATTATAAGAAAAGGACAAATTATTCGATCTTGTGTTTATTAATCAAAGGGCGTAACATTTAAATTTCCACCATAATAACAGGGACTGAAATAGAGAATTACAGTTGTCATGGTCTATAGCTGTCTCATCTAGCTAGCAGACTTCTATCTTTTTAGCATGTTCTCGCCTCTCACTTACTCTATTCCTTTTCCCCGAGTCTCCCAGATTAGTGTAACTAGCATGGATGCAACGTACATACCTTCGTAGTATTAGTATAAGGTCTCTTAATAAGATGAAAAAATTCTCTCATCTAAACGACTGACTACGCTGTCGATTTTTTTGTCGACCGTGATGTCTAAAGTGGAAATCGGCCTAAAAACGTACACGTGCTCACTTCTGACAACGGGCAGACACAAGAAAACAAAACTCTTTCTAACAGAACAAGAAATATAACGAGTGTTGAAGAGAGCACGTCTGCCTCAACCTGTAAATACAATGAAACCGAGTTGATATTAAAGTTGGAGCCTAAACCTAACTTTTAATTCTTTGATTAACGGGGCATTCTGTGCACCAATTCATAAGCCCCATCGCCGAGACAAACGCATTACATGTAGGGTTAGTTCGTGACCTTTGATTAATCACTTAAACAGTATTCTAATAATTTATAACGTGCCATTTAGGTTATTCATAATTGATGACAAGCGATTGCTGTTTTTCGGCTCCACATGTTTTGCATCATTGAAACAGATCTACATTTGGGAAGCTATCGTAATTACGATTTATTGAATACGTAGATAAATCTTAAAGAAAAAATTCCTAATGTTTATTATCTTCGTCAAACCTCGATGAAGACATATGTTCTGAAAACATGAATTGTGGTTGAAACGGTCTGTTTATCATTGCACCTGAAGTTACTAAATCAACCGTTAGAAGTAAATAATCCTTGACTTTTGGACTTAAAATCTGAGATATGTAGTAATTTTATTGCGTCATGATCACTTGTGTGGTGCAACGCACTTTCTTAAGGACGTCAAGTCCTAATCCGCATCAACTCTTGGTGGTGCCTGGGAACCCTTTTCCTCCGGAGAAAGAAGCCAAAGAGAAAGGCAACCGATTCTTCAGATCCTCATCCAGCTCCGCGGGTCTCAATCGTTTTCGTTTCCCAAGCACACTCCCTTAGCACCCACTCAACGAAGCTTCTTAGGATCGTCCCAGGCATGCCGAGAGAAGGACTTAAATTTATCAAACAAACGCTAACGAACCCCTATGTTAATAGGCTATTCGCGCAGCTCGTCAGGCGCTAGTTGGACTTTCTAGGAGTGGTAGTTCAAATTCTTTCATAGCTTTGTTCAGGGGGTAAACTGCAACTACCCGTTGTCAAAAGAGTAAGAGAGGAATGGCCAAGGTTTTTTCGTATGTTTTATTCACTCAGTCGGCAACCCATGGGTCATGGCCAATGCGTTCCTACCCGTTCGACCCGATGTAACTTGATGGCTCAAATGAAGGTATTGAAAAAAATTCGGATCCGGATGTGCACTGCTGTAGCTCGGTGTCACAGTCTTGAATGTAAAGAATTAAATCACTTATATATTGAATAAAACTTTTTTAACTTTCTCTGGCTTTTCAACAACATATTTATGTACCCCTCACATAGCCGTTGATTTCATTTTCTAGAAAATTCCCTGTAAATCCTAACCTTCACCGTATCTTCCATGAAAGAAAATTATTGCTCGGATCAGTTGACTGCTGGAATGTTCGAGAAGTACCCAAGACTTAGCATCAGCAAAAAAAAGTGATATGCACAACGATGATGATGATGATATTATTAACGTAACCGGGCACAAACCTAGCGCCTAGTTGGAACGACACAGATTGGCCAGATCTAAATGCATAGAATCTTCGCTATCTACATGAGTAGTTCAAAAGAACTAAGGAGACGAAATTAAAACAATTAAAAAAAAACACAATTTCTAAGTTTTCAGTGCCCTGCACTACACTTTATTCCCCGCGCTACGCATTTAACAGCACAATAGAAACGTTACTGATGATATTCGCATCCCTGATCAGATTTCAAAATTCAGTCCTGCTGTAATATTTCGTTAAGGTGTAAAAAACGCCGGAATACCTGCCATCCTTCTTGCCCTATCATTTCCCTAATCCTGGGTGGTGACTCCTTCGTTTCCGTCCGCTATTTCTGAATTGCTGGGTGACATTCTGCAAAACGCCATGGTCATATCACAGAACCAAGTTGGTTATAGAACGAATCGATTTATTAGTCAAATGTGAAGAGAAAAAAGACTGTTAATGCTAAAATTATATACACAATTCAGTTAGCTGTTTTTAATAAGTTTAGCTATCCTCTTCCAATCATCCAACTCACTCTCGTGCTTCGTTGACACAGAGAGTTGTTTTAAGTAACATCTATTTATATCTCGGATAGATGATGATGATGATGAT
>MCBS01024532.1:0-11605 GCA_003611235.1 Golovinomyces cichoracearum
CATTCACGACCCTAGAACGAGGGCACAATATCTGATGGGTGAGTTTTATGAATTTGCCCCTTCTGTACAAGCATTATACTTATACCCATGCCAATCCCAATTTGTTTACGCATAATGTAAGAATAATGCTTGTTCCGGAGGGGCAAAGGTACAGAACTTACCCATGAGACACTTTATAAGCCATATCCCTGTATAATAGCAAGGGTATATTTATAGCAGCTTGAATAGTCATATCACAACAGCTTAGGCAGGAACGGGACTGATGGCCTATTCAGCGCTCTAACATCACAGAAAAGGACCAAACTAGGCCCTCTCTATGCACTATATACTTCGGCTTAGAGAGCCTTTGAACGGAATATTTGGTCCATTGTGAACTAATTCCGTTCGTTAAAATCGAGTTATTTCAGCTAAGATAAGGCTATCATTCCGTATGCGTCGTATCTCTTCATTGGATCAAATATACCACCAGCTAGTTGTTGATGTATATGAGAGCAGTGGGGAGGAAGCATGAGGCGTTCGATGTTATTTTTTATACATACACTAATAATATCGCTAGCTATATGACTTAAATGGCCGTCTGCTATAAGAAGTCGTAGCCGTTGGGTAGTGCATCTTGTTGTATTCAGCTCGAATTGGTCTTTTTAGCCTTAATTATAACCATATGTAACAGAGCTTGGCAGCAGCATCAATACACTTAATGGCAGTTATCCACTATTTTCTTCCAGGTATACCCTTCCATTTCGATTTCTGGGTTGAATCTATGATCGTCCCATAGATTAAAAAGTTTCTATCACGAATTGTATTACGTCCATATTAAATACGCTTTGGAGTCCGTACTTTTGTTCGGCGATTGGCAACCGGAATACATCAAACTACTGGGGTATTAAGTCGTAAGTAGCCTCCTGTTGTCTCACAGACTCTAAACCTCTGGATTGGTTTCCTTTTTAGATAGCGTATTGATTGAAGAACCGATAGAGCTATCCTTGGCTAATTGGAGTCGGCTAGATCCATTGTGTACTCGAAGCGTAGCTAGGCTTGGCGCGACCCTGGCGACTTTGCTCAGCTGTTTCTGTCACCAACGCAAGAGTTACTGGACATCCAGTACTTGTAAGATGTGTAATCCATCATTCCAAAAATTTTCCATCCGGCTTGACTATTACAGTGTTTCCTCCTGGGCAACATATTATCTGGAAGGAGGTTAATTGCTGGGGTCTTATGATTCAAGAGGCATAGATAGAGAAGAAGAATAAAGTTAGTAGAGAAGAGCGTTATGACTCGAGAGAATGAAGAGAAACGAAGGAAGAAGAGAGGGAGTGATGCAAAAAAACAGGTAGAAAATCAGAAGTTGGTAAAAGAACGGGACATGCATCTCATTAAGGGCCAAATGAGTAATTATAGAAGTCGACGGCAAGACTGCGTCACGGCAATTTTTTTCGTCGTTAGCTCGGATGAAAAGAAAGAATGGTTGCACCTATTTACCATCATATAGATTCTCTTACATGACATTCCCTCAACTTTGCACTTTCGTTACTTTCTGAACCTGGCCCTTCTGTTTCAAAGACTATGGGACAAACTGTATCTCTTATCATGACTTTATCTCCCCAACCAACGCCTTTAGGTCCGCTGGACCACTTAAATAAACCATGGAACTCCTCTTGACCTTCACTGTCTGCTGGCAACTGTTGATTACCCCATTGACCATTAAAGTACAGGAAGCCAGTTGGATAAGATAATGCGGGACTGAATACTCCAATTTGTTGGAGAGGTGTCTTGAGTGGAGTAGGCGGAGATGTTTTTGAAGTGGTATTCGTACCGTTGTAGGTATAGAAGTAAGCCGACAGTGTAGGATCCCAAAGTCGTCCGAGAGACGTGTAATCGTAGGCAAGATGAGAGGGAATGCGACTATCTAGATTTTAATTACTTAGAGATTATTCTCGGTTGTGTAGAAAGATGTTAGGTCTTACTGATCGTATGAAAATCATGTGCCATTGCCTCAGGCCAATTTGAGTGTGATCCTCGCGCGCTAAACACTGCGGGTCTAACGCCGATTTTTTGCACGGCACCATAGGTGTAAGCAGCACCAAAACCGTGCTGAGAGAACCATATGGCTGTTGGTGTTCCGTTGATGAAACGGATCATGTTATGCTCCCTGAGACGTTACATGGAAAGATAAGCAAGGATTATAGTCATGATGATACAACGAAAAAACTGGATGAGCTAGATCTTTTCCAGCATCACAATGACAAAAGTAGAGGAATAACAGGTAAATTCATTAGAACTTAAAATGAAAGTAGGAGAACATACCAATCGCCAATGTGATTTCCGAGCTGACGGCCGAGTCCTCTGGGGCCATCATTAAAGCTGTAGAAGTAAAGATAGAAAGCATCTACTACACTTTGCTGCTCTTTATCATCCTTCTTAACTACGACAATGACACAGTTAACTGCTCTCTTAGTATGAAGTGTCCTTTTCGTGGGCTTTCGACCACGAAGCCACTTTGGTAAAGAGATAATAGGTTCTCGAGAACTTAGGTAAACATCACCGTCATTAAATGCGTTCAACTGATCCAGGTTGGAAAGATTTAAGGGAGATGGAGGGTTTGTAATGGGTGTAAAGTTAAATTTTGGCTGAGTATTCTGGATATGTGTCGAGAGATCACTAGGGAAATAAGTTTCTTTTCTATCGAGGATAACTATTGGAGCTAAAAGTTAATAATAAAATAATCAGTTTCAGAGATCAATTTTTAAGATTTCCTTGGATGTTTTGTTACCGTAGGTAAGGACGAATGACGGAATATTAGTATCCTTAAGCTTTTCCACAACCTGCTGAGCCAGCTCGACAGCATTTTCTGGTAAGGCCTCAGGTAATACATTGTTCTCCTTATTCAAATACGCAAGCAGCGCTAGCGCAAAAATAAATACAGAGGCGCATATAATCACCAACTAGTCACGTGATCAGAGATTGTAAACAATCAATTTAATAACTGTACAAACACACCTTTAATGTTCCGGCGGCTGCAACTACATGCTCCAGTTTTGAAGGGATGAAGCGAATGCATGAGGATTTTTGTTTGGATTTCCTTCGCGGTTTAGTACCATCTGTGAGAAAAGCAGTTTCCTCCAGATCGTTCATGCTGATTTCTTCCAGTGCCGTCTCAGCGTCTTCCTCATATTGCTCCGTCTTAGTCGACATATTGTATAAGATCTATAGTTATAGATTTATCATCGTTTTTCTCTTCTCTCTCTCTTTCAAATGATTAGTGAATTGAATAGTCGAGAGTTTGATCCTAGCGCCGCGTTACAACTGGAGAAATTCAGAAAGCGAATTGTGAACATAGAGAGTCGGCTCTGAGCGATTTAAGAAGAGAGAGGTAGAAGTATAAGCATGGCAACGGTATGAAAACATTTAAAGAAGTTAGGAAAGGTACGGGACAAATGGCGCAAATTGGCCTTAATGTACGTTCCAAAGCCTCAGACTGCGACACAGTTACCCATGTCTCAACCCCTGAGATGCTGACTAATGGCTTGTCTTTCTGTCTTGCGCTAACTATAAATACAGTCGTCGCTGATTTGGTTGACATGACGCTTAATCATGCTAAGTTGGAAACTATTTACTCTGCTATTTACATCTCAATACGAGTCCACGACTCAAATGACGATCCGAACGGTGATCCAAATTTCCGTCTCTTCTCGTCTATGCTTTTGCCTTACATCAACTCTTGATCTTCGATACGCAAGATGTTTCCAATTTCATCAACATTCTGAGCAGCCCAACAGTTGGTGTACCGGGAAAATCTTATCAAGTTTAGCTGCCATTTATTCTTATAAATAAGGGCTGCTTGAGCGTGAAGGACTGAATAAAGCAACTCTGAAAAGAAATTGACTCCCAGATTTCTGTGGAAAGCCTCATAAGTCTTATTGTCTCTCATTTTCGCCCGGACAGTGTCCTTCACGTGCCCATCACTGAGCCTGTCAATCGTATTCCATTCGCGCACAAGCCACCGGCTGATCTTGAGGACTAGTTCGGCTTCATAAGGCTGATACCGTTCGAAAAACATTCGCTTCATTATCTCAATCTTATCGCTACTAGTTTCTGAGGTGGAGAATTTCGACATACGAAATAACTCACAGTAGAGCTCTAGTTGATAAAATGCTCTATAGATGGGGACGAAATCAAAATCTGGATCTTCCTGTACACGAATGTTAAAGTAACTGCGTGCCAGATTATTTGCGTCTTTTTGTAGAGACTGTAGGTAAGAAATATCTCGGATGTTATAAGAGACACGCCATTGTGAGCAAACTGCTCGCCATCTTTTGAAGTCAGACAATTGATCTACCGATGGAAATATGTTCTCTCTATACTTGATTCGTCTACGAAACTTACTGAGAATAACTTCAGCGTTTTTTCTATAAAATTTGATTAAATCTTTGGTACTTTGAATGCGGATTTCACTTTTTGTGAGGATCCTATTAAAATCTATCAGGGCGAAAAGATCACGCAAAAGTTCAACCTCTTTGGGATCATCAAATATCTGCTTCAGAAGAGAGTTATCTTGATGATCCTTAAATTCCGGCCTAAGAACCGATCTTTTGGAATGATTGAGTAGCCATTTGTCGACTTTGTTCGCTGTACGAGGATCGGAAAAATAATCGTCTCCATGCTTAAATTCACCAAGTATTTGCTGGGGTTTAGACTTATTCATCACGGTGACAGGCTTTTTTAAATTTATAGGGGTTTTCGGTATAGTTTCTAAGGATCCGGAAAAAAACCTACCAAATCCTTCGGGGTTCATAAGGTATGAAGTTCCAGGTGGCTCGGGCCATGGCCATCGATACGCGAAATCTCGCCATATACCTGATTTGAGTATCAAAACACCAAAGCTACGTGCGCTGGTCTGTTGATCTACGGCCCAGGTCTCGATACAAGCCTTTTGGTTTTCCCCCCCAGCCTCTCCTCTATTTTTAGCTCTGGCATGTCTCTTGCAAAAAATTGCTCTATGAGTTTCAGATTGAAGGGCGAAAGACATTGGCAAAGAACCTTGAGAGATTCGGCTGATTTGATCGAGTGATAATGTGGTTGGGTTATACTCGCTATCAAGCGCAAATAATTCCTCAGCATTTAACTGGTTTATTTTATAGGCCCGACCTTTTCCTTTATCTATCGTCGAGATTTCCTGAGTCTGGTTTTCACTCTCAAGAGTCCTTTTTTGAGCCATCTCTGATGTCTCAGCCATGCATGGTCGATAAGCCTGGATTAAACCTTTATAAATCGACTTATCGGTGTTTTCTTGATATAGGTCTATCGACGGTAGAGACTCGAGTTTCAACGGCCATCGATCAGCCGTATTTTCATTGATCTCTGGATGCAATGCAGGAGACAGCAAAAAAAAATCAGGAATATGATCCATTGAATATAATTGGAGCAATTTTTGAAACAAATATAGGAATATGGTTGGAATGAGCAACTAGTCACTAATGTGATGAGGCAGAAATTTTCAGAACAGAGTAAAATGCTCTGTAACAAATAATGCTCCTAAATGGATAGTAGATGTGGAATTATGATGCTAAGATACACGTTATATCAAGATATTGTTTAAATGTATTGTACAGGACCTTCCTATCAATAATCATTAAAAGGGCAAGGACGTTTCTAACTAGCGACATGTAGAAAATAAACATATTTATGATAAGGTAAAGAGCAACTATGTCTCAAACTTTACCATGATTTGTGACATTATTATATTAAAGAGAGTTCGAGGATGATTTTAATATCCTATACACTTAAAATGATTCCCGAGGAAAAAATCTACAATTTGTATAATTTAATAAGTCAGATCAGGGTATCATAAGTTCAGAAATCGATGAAGTCTACTATTACTACAAAATAGAAAATAGAAATTTTTCGACATTTTTTGATAGATAAAAATTGAGATCGATGTCATTGTCTTCAATTATTAATGTTGTACCGGCCATTACTTGGTTAAACGCGCTCTATCCCAAGAGTGGCTCATACAGCATTTTCTTATGTTGATGTTATATAAGAAAAAAAAAGGTTTTTATTTATACATAAATATATGAAAAATCCTCCTAATTTCAATGAAATACAATAGAGGTTTGATACTTCTATCTACTATAAAAGGCATTGAAACATTTGATGAATTTAGTCTTGTTGAAAGTTATAATAGTATTAGATCTCCTGAGATAAGTAGAAATAAAAGGTGGCATTAGAACCTCTCCTTCTGATCTCGATATCGATAATTGTAGAAGATTCGGGAGATGATGAACTGGAGGTGGTTATTTCTTCTACAAGACCTAATATTCCGTGCGTAGATGCTTTTTCAGCAAAGACTGAAATTTATTATAAGGATATTCAAGAAATAATGGATACCTTTTGGCCGTTGGATGATTTGTTTGAAATAACTCGAAATTCCCTGTGAAATCATTTCTTTACTAACTTTTTCTTAAATACAATGTCTTGAGAGGAAGTCTTGCCTAAAATTCTGTAAAAAATGAGTTATTTTCGACGTAGATAATAGGATTGAAGTAGGATTTTGCGTATTTCCATACACCTGATAATTTATTGAAGTATTTGATTGTTTGGGGATGATATTTTTCAGATCGGGACTTTATATAATCTTGATACTGAGAGACTAGAATTGTAACAATTCGTATAATTGCCTGAAAGATAAAACTCGATTTAGTTGCAATACGGGAAATCAGAGCATAGAGATTTATTCATCCTCGTAATATACGGCAATTTTTATAGGAGCTTCGATATGAATCAGAATCAAATTGCTATCCCGAATTGCACTAAATCTCTCTTTACTCATTAGCATATGAATGGTTGGTTCCCGTCAACTAACGTACTTAAATGTTGATAAATAGCCTGAGTATATAGCCTGAAGAAGCTAATCCTAGGAAGCTGGGTTTTTTGTTTCAAAAATGTACCTTAATCTTCATTTATTGGGGCCAATAATAGCCGAAGGTCGGTATGAATCTATCAGTGTATCGGCGGGTGATAGAGCAGTCAGTCTTTGCTCTTACAGCCTCGGCTATAGGAAGCCACTTGTTTATTAATTCAACACGAGAAGATGTCTATGAGATATCAGCAGATTCATACTTGTTCTGAAATATGGATACCAACTGAAGGATGAGTAGATAGCCAGGGGAGTTCTTTTTTTCCCTGAGCAGCTTCTAATATTTTCATTCGCCTCCAAAAATTTACTGCCGCTTTGGGATCGTAGCAAGCTTTTGCCATCATTACTAGTCCTATGAAGTCTGCTTCTCTTTCCTGTGTCCTTGATGCGGGCCGATTTAGCCCAAATTCTAATAGAAAGTTTCCTAAGAGACCGAAAGACCAGATGTCGAAGAATAAAAAGAATAAAACGCGTAACGGCCAAATAATCATAATAGCACTGCTCATTCTTTCAGCTTGGTGACTTGCAATTCCATGAGCAATCTCGTGGCTCAGAACTGCAGCGAGGCCAGCATCAGTCTGTGCTATTGGTAAGATACCGCTCATTACGAACACTTTTCCACCAGGTATAACAAAAGCATTGGGAGCTGTGGGATTTAGTGTCGATCAATTTACATCGGATCAAGACGAATTACCGTTCGATGATATAACATTTACTTCCCATTCAATATGGGCTAGCCCGCTTGCTGCTACGAGTCTCTTCATGACTCTGTTGACTTGTTGCGTTCTGTGGTCCCAAGACGGTAATATTGCGTGCCGAAATTCTTGCATAATACTATCGTATAGTATCTGCCCCTCCTCTTCAGCATCTGCATCAGTGAAATACATAAATCTTCTCCTACCAGAAACTGGAGCAGTTTCTAGGTGCTTGAAATAGAATATGACAGCTCCTCCAGCAATGAACACGTAAATACATTTCGCATACCTGTGAGTTAGGATATTGGAAATTTGATTACCAGTGATCAAGGGTTTTGCTCTTTGAGCTTCAACAGGATCAAAACGACCTGGCTGACGTGATGGAAGGCTGTGTGAAGCGGCAGTGTGAGAGATAGGTCTTACCTTACGCCACGGTGAAGTTAATGTAACATGGCGTAAATAGTCGCGGGATCTGCTGCTTGGACTAGTCTTGCTGTATTTGATAATATTCTTGAGAACAAAATCGAAGCCTTTAGTATTCATAGCTTCACTGAAAGCAAATGATTACAGTTAATCGAGCTCAGTATGGAGTTTTAACATGCCTTCAGACTTCTAGCCATCCATTTGATAACCGAGCATTGAATATACTAAACTTAAAGGTATTGACTTCCTTTACTATTGCCATACACAACACATTTGTTATATTCCAGTGTGAATCTCTAGCATCAATGAAGATGAATTACGTTGTTCCACATCCCCCAAGATGCAGGTGAAATTTTGTATGGGGTTACGTACATGCGGATCACAGAAGTTATCATATAACAATCCTGGATCTCCGAAAATGGTCTTTGTTCAGCCTACAAACTTACAACCATAGCAGATTATATGATTCAATAAAGTATAATGAGTACTTATGATGTGAACCGGAGTATTTTAATCGATCAGCTGCGATTACACCTGTCGGCGAAGGGCATTTACTAGAATAACGTAAACACAAATACATTAATTCGTTAGTAAAATGAGGATTGTTTAGGTTTGCTATGATCCTGTGGGAGTTCTTTTATCTGATTAAAATATTTTCATTTGCGCTATGTGTACTCCGAGAAAAACTCGTGAATATTTTACTATCTTTATTTCTCTGCTAATGTCACCTTGATATCAATTGACATAGTACGGTGTTGGACATTAGCTATGGGTCAAGCGATAAGACTTGGTTTCGCGATTAATCGCGTACTATGTCCGTGCACGTTTTAAACATGATCGAGTTCTGCACACCCCGTTTGGGCAACTCTCCTACTCAAAATAAGCCATAACACTATAACCATGGACCCGATTCAGAAAGCGATTAAAGAAATTGAATCGCATAATTCAGGAAAGTCTCTATCGAATTCTGAATTTGCAAAAAACTACAGTGTAACACCCTCAATCTTAATGCGGAGGTACCAGGGCCGATGCCTGCCACACAAGCTTGCCAACCTCTCTCTCTCCACCCACAACACATCAAAACACATACTGAGAGATGTACGATACTTATATGTGAGATTAAACTCATATTTTTTTCATCTTTTCCTTGTAGAGATTTTTCAAAAAGCCAGGCTACCCGCTTCATCAAGAAGAACCAAACCGATCTTGTATAACGCTGGCAGACAGGGATGGGCAACGATCGCTACATAGCTAGCTCGGAAGCAAAGTGCTATTTATCTTTCTAACTGTAACATTGAAAGAAGAAGGAGTATAGTTTGGAGCCCTCCCATAATTTCAATATGTATGAGACTGGCTTCGTGATTGGATAACTCGGAAGATCCAAGAGATCCTTCGAAAAAAATATAAATAATTGGGGAGAAGTTACAGCTACTGTCAAGGATATTTTAAGAGAGTTGGTGATGGCCCTAGTCTGCATTTGTGCGTACGATACAGATTTGTCACCAATCCCCATTTTCCTGCCAGATGTTTGAACTATTGAATCAAGCTGGATGGAGGCAATCAACCTAGAAAAGCATTAAGTCTTATCCGCTCATCTCACTCTGGCTTGACAAATAATGATATAAGACTTTCCTGGCTCAAGAAGGGGTTTGAGAGAGACTGAATGGTGTACTCGAATCGGGCACCGATTACTTCTCTTTGACGGCCAAGGATCCCAGTTAACCTTGGACTCTATCAATAAATGCAACGAACATATGATTTAATCGCTTTTTTCCCTCATTATAACCACACGCTTCAGTCACTAGATATTTTGATGTTCGAGCCTCTCAACTGAGCTCTTATTCCATCTTCAAAAAGGTTAGGAACTCCTCTCTATGTTGATAGAGGACTACCCATTCTCTTTTGGCGTACCTGGGTTGCTGCTTTTAAATAAGAGACTATCAAAAGGTCATTTAAAGCATCAGGGATCAATCCACATAACCCAGACGTTATACTTAGTAGTTTTCACAAGGAGGCATTAAACTCAGATGAGAGCTCAACTTTTGAACTCAATTTAATCGACTAGCTCAAGATCGAGACTCTTACACATTGCTCAGTACGAGGTCGGAGAACTAAAGAGTTAAAGAAGCTCCGACGAAGCTTTCATCATATCTTGGCTCAAAACATCATCGTTTGATGGGAGATTAGGGGCTCAAGAGATTCTCTGTTGATCAAAAAGAGACACAAGAAGAAAAAAAAACATTCTGAAGTTTTATAATAGTGATAAATATTACGGTGGTGCTATTTTCTGGTCATATCGAAAATTTTGTCAAGTTAGGGACGACGAGGTAGTATGCTAACAAGAAAAATGACGACTATATTTCCAAAAAGCTGGGAAGTCATAATTGTGGGAGCAGGCTCGATTGCATAAGCTTTAGCAGGCGCCAAAGAAGCATAACGAGGGAGAGTGAGGCTCAAAAGGCTACATAACAGGGCCAAAATGACAAGCGCAAGGCCTCACAAATCTACACTTAAAAGCAGAAACTTCAGAAACGTGGTTTTTATTGATTTTACGTTCAAAGTTGAGAGGTTGTGTTAAGATTATGAGCTGACAACGGATATGACATTATCTTTATAATGTGATAGAGGAATTTTCACTAAAGAAGAAAAAATTAGGGTTACAGTGAACGAATCTTACTTGTGTGAATAACTATCGAACTCGATGAGGATATATAATAATTTAAAATTGAGATTCTCTCTTTACATAAAAAAAGAAGAGAGTGGTATATATACACAACATGGCCACTAGTCGGTACTAGTTCGTTTGCATTTCCCGATACAATAAACACAACAACTACGCTTTGTCTTTATCAGCGATACATTGATCGTCCCATGGAAAGATCCACACGCCAACAGTATAGGACTAAACTGATCGATCATAACAGGCTGCAATGCCTGCGTTGGGCGCAACTTCAAGTTATCAGATCAGTACTAGTTATACATATTAATTGTAATAATATAATTATTACATCTTTATAATATCTCATGATAGTAGATATTGTGATTGTCTGTACAACCTCATCTTTATGATATTTCTTTGTTGGTAAGGTGTGCAGAACTCGAATATGCGCACCGACACGATAAGTCTAGGGTTCACAATTAAGAATATAAAAGACGTCAAAGTTAGATTCAGCGTCTATTTAACAGTCAAACTAGATTTGAAATAATTGATTTCTTTGATATGAAGAGAAGTTCAAATTGAATTGTATTATTAGAGATAGTCACATATGTTGTTCACAATTATGTATCCAAATAATGTTTATATTTTGTCTAAAGGAGAGAATGCTCCGGGATGTGTAACCATTACATTCGCACATGCCTCCTCGATTAGTTAAAAATAAACTAGCTCCCTAACATGGTTTGAGTATTTACGGAGGTACCAGGGAAAGTTCTGTTTCGTGCATGAAAGACAGGGATTCCTCCGCATTTCATTCGCTCGTTGGCTCCAACCATACCTAATCCATCGAAAGAAAAACTTTATCACTATGGGATCACTATGGGAAAAGTCTATTGACAATACATTTCGTCCCTG
>MCBS01024533.1:0-11611 GCA_003611235.1 Golovinomyces cichoracearum
CAAATCCCAATTTGAATAATAAGGTCCAGGAAAAAAAAACTAACAGTCATGTATGGTGGCTAGCTAATCTATCACGATTTGAAATCTATGCTTATTCAGATAGCTTGGCTGAAGGGCACAATCACTCTTCATCAAGATTCGTTCTCCGGAAAAATGATATTACCTTCTATCAAAGCTCAGGTCCTTTTCACAGACCTGAAGTCGTTGTTGCAAAAATCGTGGGCATGCCAAAGGACCCAGAATATGCGCTCTGTTTTAAACGAGACGGCGATCATATAAATGTCCAACTTGATCATCAAGCAGCTGTCTCTGCACTTTTGACTGGAATACCAAATCTTAGTCTTCAGTTAGTCAAATATTCTCGCGAATTAGCAAACAGGACTTAGGTTACAGTGCATTGGGTTCCCGGTCATTCAAAAATCAAAGGGAGTGAGAGAACAGATGCAGCAGCCCGAGCAGGTCTAAGAAAATTTCCTGATCGTCAAGTTGAGCCAGAAAATACTAGCTTGGTTGATTTTCGTCGCATCATGCAAAAACATCGACGGGTGTTGGTGAGTGTATGGTGCGGCAGAGCCTGCCCAAGACGATATTTTGACCCTATTCAACATATGGAGAGACGAAAGCCACCAGAATAAGTTCTTTCACGGAATTTAATTTACAAGCTTACAGTAGCAAAGATAGGCTGTGGCAACTTTGCGGAATATCACAGTCGATTCTTCCAGCAGGCGCATCGTAAAAATGCGCCTGCTGGAGGGAAGCTAATCCATTCCATTTTTTTCGATGTCAAAAGCATTCACACGTCATGCGCAAGCTTAGAACGAGCCTGCGACATCACTAACTTGTTAATAAGTAACTTTGACTGAAGTCCCGTGAGAGCTTGACAAGATTTGCACGGCAAACAAGCTACTTTAGCAGGCCATGCATTCACCTATCCACTGCTCTAAGCGGGGATCTTTTCGTATAAATTGGTCATGACAGAAAGCATGGCAGAGAAAAACCAGGACGAGAAGTGACAGGTTCAAGTCAAACTGGATAGTAGAGTGAATTTAGTTTGGGGTTTTTTTTCTGGGACTGGAGTCTTGTATTTAATTAGCCACCTGTTTTGAGCTTATTTCACACGGCGTGAACGACGCGGAAATCTACTTTATCGGATATGATCTAAGACGGCTCCGCAACTCTCGTGATAATTGAGCGCTGGGCTTGTACCTAAGACATAGGAATAAACAATCAAACTGTGCGTAAACGAAGCGAATAACTACTACAAACGTGTATGTAGGTTTTGCAGTCACACGCTATACGCGTTATCTCGTGACAATATCCATACGGTGTGGAGGCGTAAATCCACGCTACTCGTTCTATTCGTTGTGGATACTTTAGGAAGCAGAGAACCTGACCTGTGACAGGCGAAGTATTTTTGATTTGATTAAAAAAATTGATAACTCAGCAACAAAATTAATTGATTCTCTTTCTCCAGAACTCTAGGCATATGTATATAAATATATATACAGAAATATGAATGTTCGGAAAAAAAGATGAATAAATCATCCAACTAATTTTGGCTCATTTTTATTGAATGATGTCATCGTAGAAATATTCAGTCTACCCAAAAATAGTTTTCCAAGTTTGCGAGGCTAATTATACATAAAATTAAACGTTCACACGCGCTGAGGTATGCATGTAAGCTATAATAAACTTCTCATCAATTAGTCTACGTTAAGCGGTCCTGGCTATTTCTTCACCTCAAGATCTAATCTTTTTTTTCCATCGTTGCGTTTATTTCACAGCTTACTCAACAGATATTCAGTCATAACGCGCAAGCTAATTGAAGGCCTAACATTAAAATAATCCATCAATTGATTTTATCCAGGCCAGATCGCTCTACAGAGTCTAGAGTTTACGTCGGAAGCGAGCTTTTTCAAAAACTCGCCCGTTAACGAGACAACTGGACCCGAGAAAAGTGGCAAAAAAGTTTCATGACAAGAAAGGCAGCTTGCAAAGTAATTTAAGTAGTGCTCTTTTATGGCATACTAAAGTTTGCCTTTCTAATTTGTTCCGGCTCCGTATTATAGAGATTTTGTATTCGAAGATTCCCTCCCAGCAGAAAAATTCCCAACGAATCAGGCATATATCTATTTTTAAACCTTAGTAGGAAGCTCCACCATTTCTAGACTTGCTGAATCAGAGATTAGCCTCGTTACCTTGTATTAGAAGCTGTCAGTGTTTTTTATAGTTGAGCATGAATCTTAAGTGAAAATATTCTTTGTTTTTTTTCTATTTTCTATCTTAAAGGTTTCTTCCCCTATTTATATCATTTTTCAAATTCATGTCTAAATCTGTTATAGCCAGACGAGAAGGCGCTCATGCTCACTTTGTGTAACTCTCAGGTGGCAAGCATGCTACTTTCACGTTAGATAACCCCTGTTTCAACACTTTCTTTGTTAAAAAGGGATTAAAAAGAACCAACTTCGTGATTAAGCCAGGGCTTTATGTAAATTTCATAAAAAAATCATCATTTCTATCACAACAGAAATAAATTGTTTACATCATCTTCATACTGACTCAGACACCAGCCCGTAGTCAATGAGGCGGTTGTTATCCCAGGCTTTTTTCGCAATCTTTGCTAGTTCGTCCAGCTCACCGTTAATCTCACACATTTCTCGAAAGGTTCCCGTCTTGATAGCATAATCTTCTTTGGATCCATCAACGATATCATGACTGGTCCCTGGTTTTTTCTCGTCTTCTCTGAGAAGAACCCAGGGATGTCCAAATTCGACAATTTCGCCGTTGTCAAGGACAAGAACTTTGTCATAGTCCACGATAGTGTGTAAGCGGTGTGCTATCGTGATTATAGTACTTGTAAGCTCATGAATAGTGGTCTGTATCTTTCTGTCAGTTAAATAGTCAATTGATGCTGTTGCCTCGTCCATCATGAGGACAGTGGGGTTTTTGAGTAAAGCACGCGCAAGACAGAGAAGTTGTCGTTGTCCCTGAGAAAGGTTGGAGCCGGACTCTGTAATAGGAGAGGAGAGATCAAGGAAGATGTTTTTATTAGTTAATATTGATTTTGGCGTTGAAGTACCACTAGAGATCTCTGTGACGTCAATATTTGAGTTGTCTAAACCTTTTGTACAAGAATTATTAAAAAGATTAGATTGACTAGAGAGTGAATTTTCAGCAGGTATCAAATGTACTCTGCGTAGAGCAGTGATTATCTCCTCGTCACTGAAGAGGTCGAATGGATCAAGGTTTGAGCGGATTGTACCACTAAACAGTGTTGGATCCTGAGGAACAATTGTTATTGACTCACGAAGATCTTGTAGACCTATGAGCCCAATATCAACCTCATCAATTAGAATTTTTCCTTTCTCTGCTTCAAGCCCACGGAAAAGTGCAAGGGCTAATGAGCTCTTCCCAGCGCCAGTTCTTCCTACAATACCAACTTTTTCACCGGGTCTAATTTTGAAACTGATGTTCTTTAGTACTGGATCTAAGTCTTTTCTGTACCTTGTTGTGTAGTTTATGAATTCGATAGAGCCTTGACTTGGCCAATTAGGGGCAGGTTTTGTCTCTTCAATAACTGCATCTGCCTCTTGCTCTACTTCGAGATACTCTTTAATACGCTCAACAGAGTTCATATTCTGTTCATTAAGTGCATAGAGACGAGTCAACCATAGCATGTTTTCTGTAAAGCTGATAGCATAGGTTAGGGAAAGACCAGCAGAACCTGCATCGATTTTTCCAATACTCATTACTACTAAGGCAGCAGCTGCAAAGGCAACCAAATCACCAATCAAATCCATTCTGAAAGATAACCATCTATTTGTTGCCCAAAGATAAATGAACGGCCGATTGTGGGTATTGATTATTAGTAAATTTTCACGAGTAAAGCGCTTTTCATCCCCGAAGGCTCTAATAGTTACGATTCCATTAAGAGTCTCTCCAAAATGTTGAAAAAGTGGACTTCTTTGAACAGATTCGATTCTTTTAAGATCCCTCGACGATCTCAAATAAAACATACTCACAAAAACGTACATCAAACCAATTGGAATGGCCGCAAAGAGAAAGAGGGGAGTGATGAACGTCACCAGAGCAATTGTGACTAATATGGCCAAAATACACGACATCATCCCGATAGAGATAGGTGCAACTTCTTGATCAATAGTTTGAAGGTCCTTACTAAAACGATTCATGAGTTGACCTAGCGGGGTGACATCGAAAAATCCGAACTTTGCCCGGATGACAGATTGTACTAGTCGTTGGTGGATCTGCCGACTGGCCGTAATAGAGCCAAAGAATAACCAGAGATCTCTAAATAGCGCTATAAGCATATAAGATAGGCCAATTACAGCGTATATCGATAGGTAATAAATAACATTGACATCTTGAGCAGAATTGGCCTGTTCCCGGAATTTTGTGTGACCAAAGTAAGAAATAACTGAAGGAACACGATAGCCAACCGCATGATGGCTTAATATCGTGTTGCTTTTCAAAGAGTTTAAGTTCGGTGCGTAAAGAGGTTTCAAAGATTCAGTGCTGTATTGATTTGCCCATTGCCTAATCCATGTGTTGCCAGCTAAGGCCCCAAATTGCTGAGCACCAAAGATCATAATTGAGATGATCCAAAACCACCTGGTAAATTTTCAGAAAAATTTGAACATCTTAATTGAATTTTACTCACCAGGATCCCATAGACTGGATATACAAGAGTAAAACACTGAATTTCATTCCACCTGTGGCTTTTATCTCTTTTGCGCGATCGTTCTTCGGAAATTCTGATTTATGATCATTTTCCATAGAGGTCTCATCAGTAAGGGTATTCTCAATCGTTACATCTAGACTTATAGGAGCCTTTGAAGCCTCAGTGAACTCAGTCCTTGATTTATTCATTTCATTTCCGAGCATTCCAGAGGCAATAACTTCGTGTGGTTTACCCTGGGCACTTACTTTTCCGTTATCAAGGACAACAACATATTTAGATCCATGAAGACATAAAGCAAGGTTATGCGTAACGAGAATACAGGTGCGCCCCTGCATAAGAGGGCCACTGATGCATTTCTCAAAAATCCACTTTGCTGTGTGTGAGTCGACTGCACTTAAGCAATCATCGAGTAAGACATGCTTTGAGTTTGAGTACAAGGCTCTTGCGAGTGAAATACGTTGTTTTTGTCCTCCTGACAGTGCAATGCCTTTCTCGCCAACCAATGTCTGATCACCTGCATCTAAGATCTTCAAATCACGTTCCAAAGCACATGCAGCAATTACATCTTCATATCTTTTCTCATCGTATTCTGCTGCAAAAAGTATATTATCCTTGATAGTGGTGTTAACAAGCCACGCTTGTTGGGCACAAAATGCTACACTATCGGTCAACCCAGTTCTTGGATCTGGTCTGATATCTTCGCGGCTGTAGCCTCCAGGCAGAAATATCTCCCCTTTCAGTAAGGTCATTTCACCGAGGAGAGCCATTAAGAGAGATGTCTTGCCAGATCCAGTTGGTCCAACGATAATATTCAACATGCCAATTTCAAATTTAATGTCCAAGTCCATGAGACAAAAGCCCAGAGATGCTTCTTCTCCTTCCATTTCCTCTCTTTTCCAAGATACAGTAGCATTCTTGAAACCGATTATGTCGTTTCTACCTTCGTCCGAATTTCTAGGTCGCAATTGATTATACTTTTCAGTTTCTTCCTCGTTTAGAAATCTTTCTACACGGTCTACAGAAACTTTTGACTCTAAAACATGAGCGATCATATCCCCGAGCTGATCCAGAGGGACTCGAAGGATATTGAAAAGCGAGATGGCAGTGAATGCGACAGAAGGGTAAAGTGGCTTTTTCTCCACTGTTGTATAAACAAGAAAAGAAAAAAAAGTGATAAATATAGGGACTGTATTCCATACAGCCACAGCAACGGCCCATAGTCTGAACTTTGTTTTTATGGCGTTTAGTTCCACATTTCTTTTGTCATTCATAATTTTACCAAACCTCTGCTCCCAGGCAAAATATTTGACGATACGTATATTCTGCAGCAACTCATTTGTTGTATGGATTCGTTTATCTGTAGCATTCATTATTTTTTTTTGATAGCGGCCGAAGCCGCGTGCTAACGTGAAATTTATTGGCAGAAGAATTATCATTGCAATAAATCCAGGGATACTACTATAGCCAAGAATTTGATAAAGAAGATATACAGCAAGAATAAGTTGAGTGGGAGCGGCGGCGAGCAGATAATGAAGATAGGCGGTAATCTCGCTAACTTTGAACGAATCTACTGACATAAGATTAATAATAGTTCCAACATTAGATTGTTCATCTGTAGGTTTTACGGAAGAATCTTTAGCATTGCGTGCAATATTTTCCCTCTCTGTGATGTCTTGTTTTTTATCTAGCTTAAATATTTTTTTCAAGAAATTGGATCTTGCAGAAACTTCTCTACTTTTGCTTTCGCTTGCGTTGTTATCAGCTACCGAAGCAGCTTTTCTACGAAGAGCTTTAGCATAGAGTTCACCGATTATGATTGCTCGTAGTCTGATGCAAACTTTACGCCCAATCCAAAGAGACTGGCCTTCTGCAAATGAGCGAAGGATATCGGTAAATGCTAGAAGTATGACGATTAGCCAAATAACGTTTCGAGGAGCTGAAGTTGGGTCTTCTAAGTACTCCAAGATTGATTTTAGAAGTAGCGTTGGTGCAAAAGTGAAAATTCCTGAGATTACAGCGAAGAAGCACTGAAGAAACAAGCTTTTCTTAAAAAAACGTAACAAACGCCAGCTGAGAGCAGTAGTCTTTTTGAGCTGTCTGAATTGAGCAAGAACGTTTGCTGCCTTGTCTTGAGGCACTAGATTCCACACCTCGGGTAGCTCGTATACTTTTTTGTAGCCCTTCCAAACAATGACATCGACCCAAGTGAACGTGACGAGAGATAGTATGCTAGCCAATGGCTCTCTAGATGGTTCAATATTGTTCTCCCATTGCATTAAAACTGTCTTATTTCCTTTTCGGGTAGTTATGGAAATAAGAAACACGAAGGTGATTAACAAAAATTCAGATATAACAGTGATTTGCACCATCCTTGGTCGAGGATGAATTAAAGCAGATCTGAAAGTTATGAGCGATAAGAACCACATAAATGTATATAAGAGCACAGTATGGTTCCACAGGCTTGGGATTCTGCGACTAGTCATGGATAAGGCAAATCTAGAAAAAACAATAATGGTAATGTATATCCATGTTATGATACTTGCTATAAATGCGGATTTATCTTCATGTCCGGCAGATTGAATCACTAAAACTGTAAAGTTGAGAGTATCAACCAAAAGTAAGGCAATTATCTCTAAGATTTGAGCAGTGTATTTCCCACGAGGGACGTCGATTGCAGTTATTATTCCATCGGTAGTAGATTTACCTAAGATTAGTCGTGCGCCACTGTAGACAGATCTCTCAAAGTCTTCATTACGGCTGGTGTCCTGCATCAATCTCTCATGGTCCTCATTCTCTTCTGATGATAATGTAGGGCGATTGGAATATGTCTTATGTTGTTTACGTGGAGATCTTTTTGCGAGAAGGCTGTGTTGGAGGACCTTAGAGAGTAGAAGAAGGAACGAAATACCTGCAGCACTTGAAGGAAATATAATTTTCAAGTACCTGAATAAACTCGGTCAAATTCCGACATGTTACTTGGTAGAGGGAAACTTACTTGTGCTGTACACATTTGGAAATATCATCAACTTGCCATACAGGTCCCAGGCACTGATCTAAACTTTCATTATTAAGCATAGTTGAATGGAAAAATCAGATTTGATAGATGTGAGGAATTGTCTCAATTAAACAGAAAGATGGCCGAAGTGCATGAAGATGAATAACGTCACGTAAGCTCGAAAGTAGCAAAGGGAAAAGGTACAGGCACAAAAAACTCCAGTTCGTAAGCGGGTCGTGGCAAACACATATGTCAGACTATCGACCGGTACTCATTCAGCAAATAACCCAATGGGAATACGAGAGACCAATGTGGGTGAGGTAATAGCCTATATTGGGCTAGCCATATGATTTGGTGGAGCTGAGGACCGTTCCATAAATTTCATACAGTTATCCTGATCATATGACTTTTTCTAACCCAGAGAAAGTCATGTGATTTTATCATTGTGTGGATAATTTCCGCATTCCAGCCCTGTCGATTACAAATTGTTCAACTCTCTAACCACGTGATCTATCTACCTTCACTTCTCATCTCATTAATAAATTAATGGAGTCGTAAAACGAACTCTGCACGTCTTGCATGTGCTACCATCCTGCGAGTCATTTCTCGTTAGACAAACAAAGTAAGAGACTAAAGACGTGCTGTAAGCATTTTAAAAAATTGCATTCGCACTTTGGACTGATGTTATCGTTTCCTATATGAGATTAAGGATTGGAGTCAGCCTTCAGTTTCTGTCCTCACCTAGCTCGCTCTTGGACGCGATCTAATGAAGGTCTCTACAGGGACGAACTAAATTACTGTATATAAAGTACAAGTTCGATCGTGGACAGTAACCTTTCGACTTGAACAGTTATCTAAGACCAATAACAACAACGATTCCAGCTTCCATCAAGTGGATCAAGCTATTAGCGCATTTTTTGGATTCATCAGAGAAGCGGGAGGCCACAGATTCCGGTAGACAAAGACCGGTAAAATTAAACAAAGTAAATCCTACTGTAGTTGCCGTTCACAAGATAGTCTGCATGTTCTAAAGTCTAAGAAAATAGGCAAAGGCGATCGTCGCTTGATGACGATATTTCCTTGCGTAAGCGGACTAGTGATAAAAACTTGATCTTAATTATCGTGTGCTCAGTATCAGCTCGCATCTACAGTATCGCTTGTCTTGTGTCAACGTCCAGCCATCACCAGCACTCTTACAGTTTACTACCTTAAGATGCCCGGATCAGACATCTGCTTAAATCTCCCGCGATATTTAAACCTCTGATATTCCGGATGTAGAAAATTTTGCCCAGCATCAAATGTGCTACCAATGACAAAGTGCTACTTAGAGCTTATGGCAACATGATAATGAATCGAATGTTTTCACATTAAATGTTTTGATGGATTGGAGATGAGTTCCAGAAAGCAATATACTCATCTGGTAATTTGCGCCTCTTACAATGTATAATCGTGGCATTATTTCTGGTCTTGTACTTAAATCTAAAGAATTGGTTATAGATGCCAACCACGGCACAATTGACGCTGGAATACATTCGAAGATCTGGATCCAGTGCACAGTTAGATAATAACATTACGGGTTTTGAGAATAACAGCAGTGCCCGCTGACTAAATGGGATGGGGCTTTCTTTATGCTACCTATTCGTTGGTAATAGTACTTACGAACACACGTCGAAATCAGCGGATCCTGGAGCAACAACTTTTATTCTTAAGCAGCTCTTCCAACCACTCAAGAAAGCGGGTTACGATCCTGCATCAATCAGTTGCGACAAGGATGAGGCTGAATTCTCGGAAATTTCTCAAATCTAACCCAACTCTTCAGTTCAGCTCTGCTATTTGACATGCAAAGAGAGCTATCCTGATGAAGCCTGGGGATGCTAAAGCACGACTCCTAAAATTGGTTTTCCAGCTCAAACTAGAGATGTTGTACCGACATCTGAAATATGATCGGGGTGGCGTCCCAAACGCCGATCAAATGGAGAGTTTCATTACGCGTCATCAAATACCGAATTCACTTGGTTTGGCTGGTTTGAGACTGGGAACTTAACTGAGCTGAATACTGTATTAAACATGTTCACCCGATATCTCAATTTGCACTTAATGATGCCTGACCAAAATGGCACTTTTCGTTTTGATCAACAGATTCAATTGGATTGCATCAATTAGATCTAAATTTGGTGTCGTATCAGAGATTATTTCCGTTTGCGGTTATATCTACATATCAAGTGGTATGCTCCAGAGCAGTGAAACCCATGGACCCGCGCAGTAGCTCTAGTCAAGCTATTAGTGCTAAAGACTAACATGATCACTGAGTCGTATTAACGAAGAATTAAGCACAACTACCAGCACTGATTTCATTGTCCACGCATTGATCCTGTCTGATGGATGATAGTACCACGAATAACTCTTGGAGCGGATGGCTACTCTACTCATCGGCAGTCACCGTGTTGCAACCGTAGCTCGGAGAAAATCTCAGGCGCCAATTGAAGTCTTTGCAGAGCTCAATTCTAGAGTCCGTAGATTTGGCCAAGCATCACACACATCCATTAAGACAGAATTTTGCGTTTAGGGGATTCATTCTGAGTTTTTTTCTTATCTATAAGTTTATTTACTTATTTTTCGAGGAAATTCTGGACTTTTTTGTTTTTTCTCAGAGGCTCGCCGTCATAGGCATAACTCTTTCTGGCGTTAACTTAAGCTAGCTTTTCGTCCCGAACGCAGGGTTGAAGAACCTGAACTATTTACAAGCAATTACGACATTGAATCCGTGACTGATCATCACTCTGATAGTCAGTGGGAGATCGAGATTGTTTTGAACGTGAGAATGAGGAAGAAAAGCCCGTTAATACCTATGATAATACGCCATCGGATGATTCAGATGATGCTGTATCGTGAACATCAGTGTATCTTGATATCCCAAAGGAGAATTAAGAAATTTGCAATAATAAGCTCCTCAAAGTATTCAAGTCTAATGACACAAAATAAATTCAGTTTAAAGCTGAAGTCAGATGGCAAAAATTTGAAGAATCATGTCCTGAACATGGGATCGAATATACATCCCGCCAAAATGTATTATAGACAGCTTTTTTTTCAGAACATCAATTTAGCTAAATAATGAAAACATCTAGGTCCAGTCTTTTAGTTTTTTCTGAAACATTCTTTGGTTGAAAATTTGAATCCACAAAATTGTAGACTTTGTTCTATACAGATAAGTTCGTATGATCCAAGTTGTCTAATTGCGTAGAATATCAATTAGCCCAAAATGAATTCAAAATTACGTCAAGTGACAAAAAACCCGTGCTCATTATCAGATCCTATGAATATAAGACATGAAGTTTTGGAACGATTTAAAATAAAGAGAAAGAAGATTCCACCTTTTCAAAGAGCAAGATAAAATGAAAATATGAAGACCATATCTCGATGTTTTAAAGATTTGTCATAATAGGGTACATGAAGTTTCTGGACAAATAAATGTCGACCAGTTGTGACAGGATAATTTCCTTCTCAATCTAAAAATTGTCCCATTAATCGCCGCTCTAAGGGTTTTTTTGGTACAGCTCATGAGAAAAAACATCAACAGGTCGCAACTAAACCAACATAGATCTCAAAGAAGTCAAAAATTCATAGCGGTGCGCTCTAGTTTTATCGTAGAGCCTATTCAGGGGGTGAGGTCTCGTTTCTCAAGCTCCTCCCAATGACTTGACGGTGATGTAAAGTATGAGCAAATCTGAGTTTCTATTATCACGCATTTTTTAGGAGTTGTTGGACTAAGTATTTGCTAATTCGTCTTGATCGGGCCCTGAACAAGAAATGCCACGAGGGCATTGAAACGACTAAACTCTTTACGGACTTATGAGCTTTAGATTGGATTCAGTGTAGACGGATAGAGAGATGGTTATTTTATTCATGACGGGCACAAG
>MCBS01024534.1:1047-11615 GCA_003611235.1 Golovinomyces cichoracearum
CGGTATTATTAGTCCCCGGACCTATGTATAAGTAGCTGGCGGTTCACATTACACTGCAAATTGTGCCACATCTTGGTTAATCATCACTTACTCATTGCTTCATCTGCCTGAATTCTTATCCTCGTTCCGTGAAATTGATAGTCTTTGCTCAATTCCTACACAATCACAAAGTCGTCTCCAAAAATCGCTAACCCAATTGCTACCCCTGTCTTAGACAATCGCTAGAGGAAAACCGTGCTAACGATAAAAGCAATCAAGAAATATTTTTGCACAGGCTTCCGCAGTTATTTCTGTCATCGCTTCCAGGATTAATTCATTACTAAGGCGAATTCTGATTACCATCAAGTAAAAAGCCTTATCTTTGCTAGCTGGGAGATTTGTCATAAAGTCAAAAGAGATTTATTGATGAAAACGGTTTAGTATTGGTCGAGGCATCAGGAAACCTCGCTGTTTGTCTCGCCAAATGTGCGTTCTGCCGACCAAAATAAGAACATCAGCCTCACTACGTCATAATTTCTTGTTCTCATAAGCGACGTGATATGCAGGCACACGGTGATAATCTTGTTGGTCGTACTACTAAAGGTATTCAGTACATGAGATCTTGACCATAAACAGCTCACTGGCCATTAAAAGGTCACGTTGATGGACACTGTATGTAGCCGGCGTTCTAAAAATATAAACATTCATTTCCAAGAACCTGAAACAAAAACTTGATGGTCATACTTTTGTTATAACTATTAATGCTACTATTAATATGAACATATTTTCTATGATTTTGAGTCGAATAGACACAGCTTATGCCTCTCAAAACCTTAAATGAAAGGGGGGTTTGATGAAGTTACATTTTTAGTTATTTCGTATATTCTGATAAATTCGGACGTATCTCTCAGGTGTTCCAGGTCGAGTTTGGTGTTTCAGTTAAAGTCACAATTTTCATACAAATTTCGTATCTTGTTTTGAGGGGAAACACGGTTTTTTACTCAGGTTTTGTTGTAGGGTCAGGTTGTACACTCATCGAAGAAAAGTGTAGATATAGACTAGATATCTCTCAACGTAGATAAAATCTTCTACACGAAGAAACTTCCTTATAAACAATTAATTTCAATTCTGATTACAAAATTCTTGTTATAGAATTAAAAAAAATAAATGCAGATAATGGCTAAATTTTTGCTGTACTAGCCTGTTCTTCTGTTTTTTAGAAAAATATATTCATTCTTGGTAACGAATTTCTCAGCCGATCTTCTCTGTTGCCGAAGGCTGATGGAGGTTAAATGCGGTCTACATGAACAGATGTAATTTTCTCTCTCCTCCCATAACCTCACCACCCAAGTTGAGGTTTTTTGAGTAGTAGTTCTCGTATAGAACTACACATCTAGCGACTAGCCCCCGTTTCGTAAAGTCCTAGGGATTCCTCGCAACTCAAGCCAAGAGTTTCCATATGATTGATTTGAATTTGATTCCATGCTTCTTCAAAGAGGATCTTCATATTGAAGTCATGGTGAAGGTCTGGTTTCTGAAAGTCAGATAGCATTGCCAATGTGATTAATTTCTACACGCCTTCTTCAGACCAATGCATTTACTCCGGATTGTTGATGGAATAATTAGAAAATAGTGAAATCTTATCAAAAGTGTTTATAGGCTTTCCATGAATTAGGACCTCTCTTCCAGAATTGTCAAACAGTAAATAAATGCTTTTGTGATATTTTAATTTGTTGTAGTGATATAGTATTATTGGTGAGGANNTATATCTCAACTGGTATATCTTATTAGTGAGTCTCAACAGAATTGATTCAATTGCTTGCTGTTTAAGTGTTCTATCTTCTTCTATATATGCTCAAGTGTCCTCTGCTTACCTTCATTCCTTATCATATATCCCTTTTTCATAAAGACAAAATTCTCCAGATCATAGCAGTTGTTCATCAACTGGATACATACATAAAAGGGAAGATACATGAAATGGAAATATACATGAAAGAGAGTAAATGCATAGAACGGATAAAGATTCAACAATCGTTTGTGCTGCATGTAATTAACCGAAAGATATCAGCCGTGAGTGATTGCATGGGTTTTAAGCGAACGTAATAATTTTGTTTGACACGAATACAATTACTTTGTCATTAACCTCAATAGTTGGTAATACTTATTATAAGTAAGAATTCTTGGTCCATTCAGAATCTTTGCTAACCTTTGACCATCCTTCTTTCCTCTACTCACGTCTAAAAACCAAATGAGCGGACCAGGAAGGCCGACAAGCACGGCTATGAATAAAAATTCTAGTCGAAACTCCATATTCATCAACAATGGCAGCAACAATTGCCGGGCCAAATATTGAAGAACCTTTATCAGTTATAGAGTAGAGCGCGTAAAAAAAAGCTTCAGACCCCGGAGGAATTAGCTCCCCAAAGATGGAACGACAAGATGATGATAGACCGCTAGTGACGAGACCGTATACAAAGCATAGAGGGTATATTTCCCAAGGCTGCTGAAGGCCAATAAAACCCCAATTTTCACGATGGGTAAAAACCCACAGAGGCTGTAGAGAAGAGTAACCTCAAGAAGACAGATGCAAATTAAGATAATTTGATTGGGTTTGAGCCCAAATGTTTGTGATATAAAGGTCCATGTAAAAGACCCCATTATTCCAGTTGTAGTAACGATAATGTTGATTAAGCCTAGCGCTTCTGATTTCATACCTAAAATTGTTTTCGCATAGAGAATAGTAGTTCCAGGCACAGTAGCGATATCATCGGAGAGAAGAAGCCAGGCCAAGAGGAAAAGGGATATCTCTGTGGACTGTCGAGCTAATTTGACTATGCGCCAAAGTAGAGACCAGGCTTTACCCACAAAATATACCCAGTCGAGGTTATGAAAGGAGCTCCTTAAATTTCTCGTGGTAAGTGCTGATTCTTGTCTTGGCCTGAGTAAAATTGTAGAAGGAATTGTAAAAATTTCCCACCATGGACCTGCAAGAGATTGAACAACCTGAAGAGAAAAGGTTGTTGATCTCAAGGTCCAAATTATTACTACCGAGGCGCATTGGAAAAGGAGGCTAGTTCTGTAACCACCTCCAGTACCAGTGGATGATATTTGATTCGATTATTCTAGCTGGGAAATAATCGGATCTTTTGAAGGTAAAGACTCATCAACAGTGAGCCGAGACAATAGAGGAGTTGTTGTACTATGCACCATCTCATTCTCTAGTTCTCGCGATAGTGCGATTTGATAGAGCATCCTCGGATGATTTCTTTCTATGAGTGGTAGGAACGAATTCAACAGCACGAAACTAGCTCCGGAGCAGATATTTGAAAGGACAGCTAGAAGAGCTGCTAAAAAGTAAACGTTTGGAATTATAAATATAAATAGCATAGTTGATATGGCTCCACTATAAGCAAAGGTAAGTAGTAAACGTTTTCGGATTTTACCATAATAAGCAGCACCACTGATAGAGATGACTGGCAAAGCTTCAATTAAAACACTGATAGAAAAAGTTTACATGGCAAAGCTGAAAGTGTTGACAGGAATACCTAGAATATATCCTAAGCATGTCTCTGTTGAGTTTGAGCCGCTAGAGCTAGGCTTTCGTGAGGAGTGAAATGAGTTGGATTCACATGGAGTTGTGTTATCAGATTGAAGCACACCATTTTCTCGCGCAAGTTGTTCAAGGGTAATAGGAATGAATGTTCCTAGTAAAGGTTAGTCCCAGTGTAAACTAAACGAACTGAGCGAAGAACACAGTTTATTTTCAATGTTTTTTTCAAAGCGGAGGAAAAATCTATGCATGCATTTGAAGAGTTACATACCAATGCCGCATATGATAAAAACTTCAGCCGGAAAACTGTACATTTACCACCCGACTAATTCCTTTCGGGATGAGACGGTTAGTTTATCTCTTTCACGTCGCTGTGTTAGGCATTCACTCTGACCATCCAGTTCTGGGCATACATTTTCATTACCACTGGATCGCTCGTCGTCGGCTTCATAACTGGAGAATTTATAGCTGCGGACACTTTGAGTACTATATACGGAGCTCGAACGTTTCGCTGCAAGTGGGTGTAGTTGTGCTGAATGTGGAAGGTCATCGGGAATCATAACGGGGCATGAGTCAGCAGTAGTGGTGCCAGCAGCTTCTCCTGAGCATTTTCCAAACCCGCAGTTTTTATTGCGGTTTTTGCCATAAATATGCAGTTTTAATTCAACGAATTTGTTTTAGAGAAAGTAGGGGTACCGTGGGCCAAGAACAGTGTTTTGCTCAAGGTATTGTCTGATTCTCACAAGTTGAGAAACTAAGTGATATATTAGTTGATTTGAGATAAGATAATGAAAATCAAATCTCCTTGCCTCAGATCGATATTTCATCGCATGAAATTGAATAATATTTTCTAGTGAAATCCTGATCAAAAAGAAGCTAAGATGTGAATGAAATACGGTACAATAGGCTAGATTGTAGAAAATCGTAATTTATATTAGCTTAATCAAGCAGTACATAATTCCGGTTATTCATCCTAGGTCCAGATTTCTCTACAATGAACTGACCAATCAGAGCGCTCTTAATATTTTTATTTTAATCTCACTAGCGTATTTGATTTAAACCTTTCCAGCCAATTGGCATGCATACTTTGGAACTTTTATCAACGCGACTTTGTCATTATCGATTGTGACACCAAGAATGTTGGCAGATGAAAAGAAGCAGTAGCTCCTCGCCGAACTTCCTCAATAAATAGTCAGGAGATATGGCGAAGGAGAAGATTCTTTCAAGTGCTCAAGCTAACAATGTTGATATTCATGTTAGTGGTGCGGCGGATGTACCCTCTAATACAATACAAAGATCATCGAGCAAAATGAATCCGCTCCCACCAGAGATCGGACACATTACTCAGGGTTACGTACCGCTACATTCGCTGATAGCTCGACTTGCGCAAAAAACTCACTCAGAATTGATAAAGACAATAAAGGATTTAGCGCAGATGCAATTGCCTATCCAAAAAGGAAATTACAATTCCACTCAGGTATCGGGAGTCGATGATGGATCGGCGGAGAACCTAGCAAAGAAATTACGAATATTGAAATTTGCGACTGATTCGCATGAAGCATGGACCAAAGCGCTTGTGATAACTGGGTGGAGTCGAAAAGCAGAAGATGTCAGTAAAATAATAGACTTAAAAGTTTATTTGGATCAGAGACAACAAGACTATGTGGAAGCTATTGAACAGATGGCTCATGACAAGAGAGGATACATCTACGCGCGGCTACCAAATCCAGATATAAAAACTGCTTTAGAAGCTATGGTAACGGGCAAAGCCTCATGGATGCCAGAGGTGGGCTACTTTATTACAAATGCTGCCCTTATGAATCTGTACTAAACAAATCAGTTCGGCTACATTCCACCACCTGAGTTAACCGCATGCGACATGTTGGAAGTGCTCAAACGATTAAATACTCTGCTCTCAATTAGATTAAACCTTAATGAATATGATTCCGTACCTTCTCACTTCAAAAACTTCGAGATTAAGTCTGGACGCGTCTCATTTAAAGTTGAAGGAGAGTTTGAACTGGACTTAACTATAGCAGAAGAGGCCCCTGATGCTCAATACTGGTTCCTCGATCTTCGATTCATTTTCTCACCATGCTTGAAAGTTTTGGGCCAGGGGGTAAGAGGTTTTCTGGAAAATAAAATCAACAGTGTTTTATTAAACGAAGGTCTAAAGGGATGCTACAACTTTATACACGACATTGTCTTAACATACAAGATTAACGAAATTAGGAGACAGTCTGAAATCTTAGCCAAGTATCGATGGATTCATTCAGCCAAAGTAGAAGCTTTAAATCGATCGATATGCATTCAATATTGGATCGATAGATTTTCTAGAGCTACAAGAGATTCAAAACCACCAAAGAACTGGCTGATTATTGGAGTACATAGTGGAAATTCAAAGAATGAAAAAGGAGATGATAAGACAACGAGAAGAATAGGGACTCGTTGGTTTCGGGAAAACAGAGAACAAAAAGATGTCCATATTCCTATCGATGATGTCAACTTATCTTCCGAAGCCGTGCTAACCACTGTCGTCTCAAAACATATCACATATATCCTAACATCGATCTTTGAAAATCTTCGGGCGAAACCACTCTACTCCAAACAAGATTTATCCTTAAAACTGTGTATTTCTGAAAGCAATCCATCCAATTCTGAACTTAAGGTACAATTAACAACTGAGACATTCTTATCAGTAAGAATTGAGCCTATCAGTGGTCTCTTTATTTTCGATCCACCTACACGAAGGATTCTTGACTACCAACGTCGATTAAACGCAACAGTAATCGACCCCGCTGGCCATGCACATGAGTTTATTGAACTACTGAGATATTCTATAATTTATGATAATCTATTGACCTACGGCTGGACTACAGGATGGAAGAATGTTCGTAATCCTGGGGTTAACAATCTTGAAATGAAGCGTGTATTTAAAGATGCAGCTCAAGTTCATTGGTTTAAAAGAGCCGGCTGGAACCAGAATACTTATCTCGCCGTATCTATGAACATGACTGGGGAGTTTTGGAGTATAGTTCAAACGTATTTACTCTCCACATCCCTCTGTGTAACTCTTTCATCCTTCTTCTCTGGATGAAATTTTGAAGATCATGCTGACTATGTATAGCGCTATGACTTCAGATCCGACAAACCCAAACGGTGTTATGGTAATTCCGACGCAGATAAATGTGCCTGTAAAATCTATATCACCAATCATAAATAACAACTTTATGACTACCCTTTATGTATTTTCAGTTGCACTTTTATCTTATCACGGAAATCTCAAGTATCTTTGGTCAAATCGTCATCTTTACACACTCGTCCCTAGTATCAAGCTTGGGCCCCTTAATCTTCCTTTTATCTATATCAAACTTTCGGGGCTTTTTGCTTCGAGAGAGACGCACTCAAAACCTTTAAAATCTTGGGCAAAAGATTTTGTTAGGATAAGATTCCTATCAGTGCAAAGTGTTTCACGAAAACCAGTAGCATTGGATGGCCAAAAAAAAATCATTTCCACACCAGCAATCGGCTCTGAATATCCTCTGAACCTTGCTGATAAAGGGAATGAAAAGAAGAAAAAAGAGGATGCAGAGGAAATAGAAGAGAGGCAAGACCAGATCACAATGGTAGCTGAAATACGGATTTTGAAGCCAGTACCGCGAACATTATGTTTTGTTAACAGAGAATTCGATCAGAACATCGCATTTCATCCTGCAACTGGGACATTTGCTTTCCGGATTTGTAGCCCTTTAGGGGTCCCTGTAATATCTGATCTAACTCAGCTTATAGTTAGAGTCGAGAGACTGGTAGAATTCGTCAGGGCATTGGAAAAACATAAAGCAATATTGAAATGTACGAAAATATATCTTGAGAAGTTAGAGATTTCCTATGGAAAATCCCCTTCAAGTGGCCTCAATGATGGTGATGGGAGTAGTACACAATATAGTAAACAATCAGTCTACAAAGCAACAATTGAATTTAATCCTAAAGACAAAAAGAAAATGACATTTGAATTCGAAAAAGGGAATCCTCATCTCCGAGTCGTAGATCATCTGACCAATCTTTTAAATTCATCACAAGGCTTGGAAAATGTGGCCAAAGCTATTCCTCTAACTACACAGGTATTGCAGGGCATTGAAGCTATTGAAAGAACTTGGGCATCACCCTCGATGAGTGAGTATGGCTTTGTCATCATCAACGCTCGTGCTGTTGATTGGTACATTATCCGCTATACTTTAACATCACGCCAAAAATATACAAGTTCGCTCAACATTACTAAGCCCCAGGTACGAAAATTCTTTTTTGAAATCCGATTGCGCCATCGTCGAGGTGAAGCCTGGTGGCATATCATCAGAAGGTCAGCGCAGTCGATGGTCTCCACATGTTCGTCAGGAGAAGAAGGAAAAAACGTACAGGATGATTTGGAAGAAGTTTTACAACCATTCTGGAATATGACCGGGAAAAATTGTCATGGAATGCGAACCAGCATCGCGGGTAAATGTGATAAAATCATTGAATTACTTCATAAATTGGATGAGATATTACGAATCTTTGCCGCCTCTGACAAAATTTGGACATATCGACCGCCAGTCAAAGCACCTGTTGCGCCAATGTCATCGAATCCAAAAGCTGCAACTGTTTTTGCTACTTCTGCATCAAGATTCACATCATCAAGGCATACTCCAGTATCAGCATTACAAAATCGTTCTTCTCATCCATATAATACTTCCTCTGTTAATACTTTAACAACAAAGATGTCTGGAGGAGTAATTCAGGACTATAATACTAGGGCTCCTAATGTGAAAGGATCAAGTGGTCATAATAGTAATTACAAGAATGAAAACGATCAAAACCAAAGTAATAGTAATAATAATTCATTAAAACGAGACAGAGAAATTGTGGAAATTGATTGAGGAATAGAAAATAAGTCATCAAAACAAAACAAAAAATTAACAAAATTCTCAAAAATCTCTAAGCTGTACTTATAGCTCACCAAATCGACATCACTTTAAAAAGCGAAATTAGTTTGTTATGACTTGTAATGAATGGTTATTAAAAGAAAAAAGAAATTTATCTCGGCAATAAATCGAGAGTAAAGCAGTTCACATGACGCAACCAAAATCACTCTAATCGTCATTTCCATTTTACTAAAAATCTTTTCTAAGTGTAAATTCAGTTTTTTGATATATTTTGTTTTTAGTCACGTTATGCCAGCTCCTACTTGCGTCAATGTGATATGACACGTATGGAAAATATCTGGAGTCCGTGATCTTCCTATTTTCACCATTGCCCACGTAAAACTCAATATTTCCTGATACCCATGTCTGAGCCAGCTAGTCAAACCGGGCCGGACGGGTAGGGACGCATTAGCTATGACTTGAGGGCTATGGATCTTAGGAAATAAATAATATGAGAAAACCCATAGGAAAAACTTAAATGAAGATCGAGCCTCTGCCATTCATCCCTTACTCTTTTCCGAAGAGTAGCTGCGATCTCCCTCTCCTCAACAAAGCCATCTAGATATTAAACCTACGACTCCTAGAAAGTTCAACCAGCGCCTGACCAGTCGCGCCGATAGCCTGTTTACATTAGATTTTATTGATTAATATGGTAGTACCAAGCTCTTCTCTTTACATATCTGGAACAGTCGTGGGTGACTTCGATGAGGGAATGCTGGAGAAACGAAGACGAGTGAGCCCGGCAGAGATAGATGGGGATCTGAAGAGTGGGTTTCCTTTCTACTCGGCTCCTCTCTCCAGGGAGAGAAGGTTTCCAGGGTCAACCACGAGGAGGTGCAGAGTGGTAGATGATGCCCGATAATAGTCAAGTAGTAGCCTTTCAAAAATAATCTACAAGTGTAAAAATGGAGAAATGACACGCCGGAGAACATCATACACATTCTGGAAAGCAAGATGTATCCAAACTAGGTACGATTAAATTCAAAACTTAGGTCAGAAAATACTGCTTCACATCATAACTCTTCACTTAAGTTTGCTATCCTTCCCGCCGCGATTGGTGTTATTTGACAATGAAGATCATCATTATCGTAGATTGTCAAAACAATTCAAAGCCTCTTGTGCCCAAGATCATGTTTAAAGATTCATTGACCAGTACCCATTTTCTACAGTTAATATGACGACAAAGACTAGTTCTCCAACTTCACACGGTATCAATGTAAACGCTCAGGATGCTCTGCATATCTAGAATATTCCAAGATGATTCGCATCCGAATCTGGGTCGAAGCTCATATTACTACCTCAGCATCAAAGACTCATTGACATTTCAATCTTTATAACCGATGAGATTTGACTCGGAACTATATCGCATCTCCTAATTTAAAAACTAATTCAAATTTACTCAACTTTGACCGCAAGCACCCACAAGACTTCACAATGCCGTTACTATTTTTCTCCAGCCAAGAGCCTGCAATAAAATTGACACTTAGTAAAGAGGATTTAAGTCATTGAGCATAAAGCTAAAAGGCATGGTAAGACGGATAGCTCTTAGGGGATGACTTGTTTTAGAGATGTTGAAAGGAGAAGGGGGCCGAAAGGTGATTGGGGCATGGAATAGGAAGGATAAGACCTTTGAGATACAGAGATGGAAATTTGACGTGCCTCTCGATTTTTACGGAATTATGCGTAGTAAGTGTTCGATTGCGTATTGTGCTGTCGGCAATCGAAAGATTAAAAATAACGGATGGTTTTGTGGTTAGCCTCCTGGTGGGTTTCTCTAGTATATTCCGAGTAGCGTCGAAATCTAATTTACTTAGGAAGGGGATACCATAAACATTATCTCTTTTGGTGGACATTTACAGGATGATGAAGGCATGACTAGAAAGCTTGAGGTTCTAAAAATTCCCTTGGGTTGATTTGCATAGATGAGGGGTTACTGTTGTATCTAGGTTATGAGCAAATATAGAATGTTGATAGAAGCTAGGAACAATCTAGGAGCGCAGAAGAAGATAATCAGAGACTGATGATGTGAATGACCTCTAATCTATTTTTTTATAGTTATTTTACGAAGGTAGACAGTACTG